>JAJOZX010011236.1:0-129624 GCA_023014485.1 Bathynomus jamesi
ATGTTTATTTATATGTGTTTACATGTGTATATATATATATATATATGTGTGTGTTGTGTATATATGTATGTATATATATATATGTTGTGTAGTATGTTATATATATATATATATATATATGTGTGTATGTATATATATATATATATATATCTATATATATATATGAAATAATCACGAAGGAAACAGAATGGCGCTCAAGAGCTTTCGCCTAATGAATCCTCCGGGGCACTAAACTAAATAACAAGTTCGCGACTAATTAACGATACAAAAATAAAATAGAAATACAGCTACATAAATTTTTATACTCACATCTCAAATGTAGAACCTTTAACTGGATCAAACGAAGCGTCATTGCAGATGTTAGTAACTGTTTGCGTTTAAAATACGTTCCGATCGGATGCGTTAAAAAGACTAATGTGATCACCGTGTCAGTGTCTCCATCTTCATATAGCTTCGGTAAACTATAAATTTGTTGTTGTTGTGACTGCCTGAAAGTGGCCATGGCGGAGGGAATGTGTGATTATTCGTTGTAAAATAACTGCTGAGAGTTCCAGCTGAAAATACTTCTTTTATATGCATGATTCCCGAATGTGGCATTCCTTAAACTTGTTGATTGGGTGTTAATGTAACTGGGTGTGTCTATAGCACATGTGTGTGTGCCAATCAGATATCGTGACACCAGTGTAACGGACCCACGCTTTGGGGATTGAAGTCCTGATTGGACACCTTCACGAATAATAAAGGGTCTTTATCAAATTTGGCTTGTTCACTCCGCAGATTTTGGAACCTACTGTGACTACTGTCTTCATTCGCGATCGTAGACTTGAATATTTCAATTTTAATTTATGTCTCACTCTCTGCATTTCTAATTTATGGAATTTGATTGTATTAATAAATAAAAAATATAGAAACTTCAACTAGCTTTCATGTAATCATTTTAGTTTTTACAAAGTTATTTTTATAAGATAAAAAGTATAGAATTAATATTGAATTGAAAATACCCTTCAGAGAGGAGGGCGACAAACTTGACCTTCGTGAATGAGGAATTATCACACAGAACATTTGAAAGGTTGAAAGGCACTTTATTAGGTTAGATTGCCCTTATATTCTTTCTTATTAGGTTCTTTCTTAGGTTTTTAGATTAGGTTCAGTTACATTGGGTTAGGTTACCCTTGAATCAGATAAATAAAAAGTTTTGACAATAATATTTGGCGCGACTGATTTTTAACAGAAACAGTTACAATTTCTTCAAATGAAATAAAAAGATTCCTAAACGTTTATGCATATACCCATAGAAAAGAATGTAATGTACTATGTTCATAAAAATCTAACATACAGTAAACTAAAAATGATTATTATTATGATTATTATTATTATTATATTATTATTATTATAATTATAGAAAAAGGAAGATATGAGCTTTTGTAGTGACTTTTGAAATCAACTTTCTCACAAAATAATGGCCAAAGCGGAAAAACACGATTTATAAGGCACATAGCGATATTTTAGACCTTAAGCGACAGAAGAATAAGGACTACTTAGAATAGATGGTATAATGTTTCTTAATAAAAACGAGTAAATGTATAAGTTCTGTTGGGGGAATTCTTGATTTCATATTATATTCTTAAAAATTTTGCTTAGCTTTTATTTTATATAATTTTTAAAGTTTATAACTTATCTTTTCGATTTTTTTACTGTAAGACTTATTAAAATCTTTTTAGTTTGTTTTCAAAATGTTGCTTATCTTTTACTTTTTATATTTTAGATTTTACCCTTTTATAATTTTATGATTGTTTTATTTTTATTTTGTGTAAATGCTAAATTTGTAGATGGCGTCGATATAGAACCAGAGATAAACACCTAAATGTAAGATTTCTGTTAAGGGAATTCTTGTTTTCATATTTAATATATATTATATATATAATATATTATATATATATATATATATATATATATATATATATACAGTGGACACAGAGGAGAGTTACCCAGCCAACAGTAAAACTTTTAAAACCAAATAGTATCACTAGAATTAGTTCCAGCTTTTTAACAATGCATTACATAATCTAAAAAGATCAGCTTTTAACGGCTGTGATATATATTATATATATATATATATATTATATGCATATATATATATATATATAATATTAGAGTGTCCCAATTTTTTTTGTTCCTGAAGTTGTCATGCACATACCCTAATTTCTTCCACTCGTGAAAACATGCCAGCAAGATGAATTCATTCGTGTTCTTTAAATTTTAAGGGTCCCCTCAAACCATGTGTTACTATTGCTGAACGGCTACTCTCTACCTTATACTAATTGTAGCATATTTCTTTTCAGATTATGGATACAAGAAAGCAGGAGACTGTGTGGTTGGTGGGGGTGTTGCGAAATGAACCCCTGGAAACGCTGTGTCAAACTCCCGACAGTGGGAGATGTTCTTCGACGTCTGTTGTTCTTCACTCGGAAAAAAAACGTCCACGGCGGAAGCTGCAATGTGGTAGCTGATGAGGTTAATGGCGGTGTGGGCTCGGGCATCTATTCCGACCTCCCCACAAGCCCAAGTGCGTCGAGAGGATCAAGGCCCTCTCCACGGACTACGAGATGTTGCCAGAAACCGAAACCGTGGGGGAGAGAAGCAACTGGAGCGGGAAAAGGGATTCCAAGCCAACCTGAATACACTGTTCGAAACAGCTCATGCCAACGCCATGAAACTCATCAAAGTCCCCGAAGATCGAGACTTTCTGAATGACCACGCGAACCGTGCGGAAGATGTACATCGGAGGAGAGGACTGGAGTTTGCTCGCAGGGCAGCGGAGCGGGAGAGAAACGCCGAGCAGCTGAAGAGAAGAGGAAGAAGAAAAGCCGCGAAGAGATGGACTCACTGCAAGCAAAAGGAACGGTGAAAAGTGGGTCTTCTTCTTCGGAGTCCATGGCCGAAGCATCCAATGATGATGTCCAATATTCTCTCCTGGTCCTTCGGCTCCTCGATCCGCTCCCAAGGCGGCCAAGTGTCGGCAAGGAGGATCATCCAATATCCCAATTTTGCTGCAGCCTGGATCGAACTGGAACCTCAGTAAGCCAAGCGATGCACATTGTGGCTCCAGCACTCGCTGCCGCGGGAGTTGAGTTATCTTCGGTCACCTTGTCCAAAATCAAGTCTCTCACCGTTCACGGCAGAAGTCCAGGAAGAAATTGGCAGCCGGAGTTCAATCCTGATACGCCGCTTGTCGTCCACTTTGATGGCAAACTCCTCCCTGATTCGGATGGAGGGAAATCGGATCGCCATACCAGTGTTGGTCAGCGGAAGAATCTTGAGAAGTTGTTGGCGATCCCAAAAATCCCTGACAGCACGGGACAGCGGATGGCTGGAGCTGTTCTGAAGGTGCTGGACGATTGGCCACAAGTTCAACCATGGATTGCCGGTCTCTGCTTCGACACAACAGCGGCGAATACCGGTATTCACAGCGGCGCTTGTACGATTATCCAGGACCAAATGGACCGCCGCGTTCTTTTCCTGGCTTGCAGACACCACATGATGGAATTGGTAATCACCTCAGTCTTTGACCTGTTCTTCAGGTCTTCTGGCCCCGAAATTGCGCTGTTCGCTCGTTTCAAATCCCAATGTGAGTTCATCGACTAGAAGCAGGTTTCTCCGTTCAACGGTGATGGCCCAAGCGACATCCTTTCGGAATGGGTGGCGTTGAAAAAAGAGTAGATTGTCCACTTCATTGAAGACCAGCTTGAAGTTGGCCACCCAAGAGACGATTACCGGGAGTTCCTGATCCTCGCTCTGGTCTTCCTCGATGGTCATGGCAAACGAGATCTCCGGTACAATCGTCCTGGAGCATACCACCGGGCCAGGTGGATGGCCAAAGGCATTTACTGTCTTAAGATGTTCATCTTCCGAAGCCAATTCCACCTGACCGCTCACGAGGTCCGGTCACTACGCAGGATAAACGTCTTTGCCGTCACCATCTACCTCCAGAGGTGGTTTGAGGCTCCATTGACGGCGGACGCGCCCGTCAATGACCTGGAGCTGTTGGAGGACCTAGAGCGGTACAAGGCGGTGGATCATGATGTAGGTACCGCCGCATTGACGAATTTCCGGGGCCACCTCTGGTACCTAAGCGAAGATTTAGCCGGACTCGCTATGTTCTCCTCCAAAACCACCGATGCAGAGAAGACGGCCATGCTCCAAAACCTGCACAAGAAGACCGAAAACCCAAAAGATCTGCGTCGGCTGGAGGGAAAGAGTGTCTTGACCGTGAGACGGTCGGATTTGAGCACCTTGGTCACGAAAAGGACTCAAAACCTTTTTCATTGCCTGAAGCTGCCGGTTCCAAAAACCCCCAAAGATCTCGAAGGATGTGCACCATCGTTGAAGTCTGTGAACGACGCGGTAGAACGGGCGGTGAAACTGGCGGAAGATTTCAACGAGGGCCTGACAAAAAACGAGGAGGAACGGCAGCTCGTGTACCAAGTCGTCGAATACCACCGCCAGCAGTTCCCCTCAGCAGACAAAGATCCTCTGTCCCCCGAAATGAAATATGCCATTAGGAAGAATTTCCATTTCCTTTAATTTAGTCATTAGAAAGAATTTACATTTCATTCTTCCATTCTAGAATGATTAATGCTGAGCATTTACGTTTGTTCATATAGGGTCGAATAAACAAGGTCAATGAGGGACTCTTCCCCTCCTAATAGGCCAATGAAATTTCGCCCATTTTTTCCTTTCTTCAGGTGTAATTAAATAAAGGGGTGTGCGATTTGACTCTTGCAAATTTTTATTTTCACATGTGAGGCTGGGACACCCAAATATATATTAGGGCGGGTCGATTTTCCACATGTTTTCAAATCGCAAGGTGAATAAGTGCCCAGTAGTTAGGTTTGGTTGAGAAATGAACCCAAAAATTTTTTTGAGCAAACGGATAAGGGCCTGCTTGCGGATTTGCAATTAAAGTTTGTTATGGTTTTTGACCCAATTTTCGTCATACGCGATAGGTAAACTCGTCATTTTTGAAGACATAATATTAACTAATTATAGATGTAGCAACTCAGTATCATTTTCTCTCCCAAGAGGAGACAATGCCTAATGTATAATCATGTGTTTTGTGTAAAATGATAAAATTTCGTTGAAAAAACATGCATTTTTGCTAATTTATTCACATATTTTGGCTACAAAACTTGAAAAAATACTTTAAAAAGGTGATAAGTCCAAAAAAAATCACATGTTCTCATTTAAAAAGAAAAATTATTCATATAAATCAACATAAGATTAAGAATAATGTCCTTTTGACATAAATGCAGGACGCATATTCCTGCTCAGTACTTTAGTAAGGATACATCTGTGACGAGTTTTGAACCCGTACACGGTATGGGAAGCCTCTGTCGCTAATTTTACACTCCTCTCAACACTCTAAGAGTGAGAAGGCAAGTCTGGAATGTCTGGCTTAGTGTTAGTGTCCATGAATGACTGGATTTCTTCATCAGATAGGTGCTGTGTGGTAGGTGGTTCCATGACATCAGGGTCAATGAGGTCGATGAGCTCATGCCAGTGATTTGCATTCCAATTCACCTGAGGAATTTTCTTCCCTGCTTCCTGGTTGCTCTCTATTCTATAAATGAAAAATGAAAATGAAAATATAAATGAAAATATAAATATAAATAAAAATATAAATACAGGGTGTCCCATAAGTTCGGCATCATAGGAGAAATTCATATTTTTCTATTTCTACAAACCATAATTCATAGTTTTCTTATGCTCGGGATGCCAATTTCCCGTCCACCATTCTGTTCAGTGACGAGGCTGTTTTTTATGGAAATGGTGAGGTAAATCGACAGAACACCCGCTACTGGTCTCAAAACAACCCTCACTGGTATACCTCTTCAAAGGAACAAGATGCATCTCGGGTGATGGTATGGTGTGGCATTTGGAAGGATCGCATCATAGGACCCCTCTTTTTCGATGAACATGTCACTGGAGGCACCTACCTACGTATGCTCAAGGAAGAAGCATTTCCCAGTGTCTTGAACGAAGAAGGAAATTTCCCAACATGGTTCCAGCAAGACGGCGCTCCTGCACATTACAGCACCCAAGTAAGGGAATACCTGTACCAACAATTCCCTGGTCATTGGATAGGACGTCGAGGGCCTGTGGAATGGCCAGCTAGAAGCCCGGATCTCACGCCACTAGATTTTTATCTCTGGGGCCACTTGAAAGCGCTGGTATACGCAGACAAAATTATGAGTGTTGAACATTTGCGGCAGCGCATTATTGGGGCATGTAACACCATTACTCCTGACATCATTCACCGTGTGCTTGCTGACTGGGTATCACGTCTGAATTTGTGTATTGAAAACAATGGTGAACATATTGAGCACGTTCTGTAAATAAAAGCTTTTGTTTTGCCTTTTTTTATTTTTCCTATGATGCCGGACTTATGGGACACCTTGTATAAATGAAAAATAGTACTCAAATATTGCCGTTTCAATAATACAAACAAATTACCCACTTAAAGTGACAATTATAATATTTTTTCCATATTTTTTGGAGAATAACAGCTTTGGCAAAAAAATAAAAAATAATAATAATAATTACAAAAAGCGCAAAATTTACCTGTGTCCGAGAGTGAGTATAGTCTGAAGCCCAAGACTCCTGATTCTGTCTTCATCATCTTTCACCATGGCATAGAAGATGTTCTCAGGTCGGAGGCAGAAAACATTACCCTGGATGTTCTGCTTTACAATGCGTTTCACATCATCAAATGGAATCAGCCTCAATCGGCTGATAGCAGAGAAGAGGATGCGAGGAGAATCATACAGCTTAGAGGATGCCTTTATCTCAAACCATGCAGGAGCATAAACTCGAACAATGTAATGGACCAACTTTTTCAAATCCAGGTTTGGTCTGTTGTCTCTTGTGTACAAACAAAGAAGTCGTATGGCAAGAGTTAACCATCTTGCATGGTTAAGTGGACCAATCTTCCAAGCAGCCCATCTGTCATCTGCTCTTCCTGATCCGATCCCTCTGCAATACTCATACAGAAGCCTTTGATCATGACTGAGGTCTTTCAGTACTTCCTCTGGAATGTACCTTTCAATGATTGGAGTTTCCACAGCTTCAAACTGTACCTGAGGTTCATCCTGGATATCTTCTGCGCACCTTTGCCCAAGGGGCCCGCTGAAACTTCTTGGGCCAGTTGTCACTCCATCCATTTTTTTGAAAAGAGCTTTTAGTGGGAGTTCATTCTGATGCAGTGCGCAACCAATAGTGTGCAGTTTCCTCCCCAGAGTTTCTTCAAGTTTTACCACTAAACCACTCTTTCAGCCAGTGTTGGTTGCGGTATTATCAAGAAGAATGGCTCGGATACTTTCAAGGCTATTATATTCTTCAAGAACACTGAATGTCTCCTGAGCAAGGACCTCACCAGTGGCGCCTATAACAGGAATTATTCTGTGAATCAAGTAGGCGCCAGGAGATTTTCCATCTTCATAGGTGAAGGTGAGGTGATGTTCTGCGTCAACACACTTTCTGAGAACAGTTTCCCCTTCAGGTGTTTATATTTCTTTGTAAGTCATGGTATTCTCGTCAACCTTCCCATCCACACCAACACAAATGAGCTGTGTCTTTTTCTCTGATTCCACACCCTCACTAACTACCCTAATTTGGGCTTTTGCCCTGTCTAATTTGCACTTGTCAATCATGATGTGATTGATGTCAACTTCAGGTCTCAGTAGGTGTTGAATGTCATGGAGCAAGGCATTCCCAAGAGCTGCGCCCAGATTTTATGAACATTCACCTCTGACAAGTTCCATAACATATCTGGGAAACTTTAAAAGGCTGTAGTCTCCTGAAGGTCTCTTCCTAGGCTGCCATTCATCTTCTCCTTCCTGAAAATAAATGGAAAATATTAATGCGTTTTCTGTTTATTTATTTATTTATTTATTTATTTATAATATATAATTAATATAAATAAAAGGAAACTAACCTCGCCACCAGATGAACTGCTTGTAAGTCCAAGCAACTCTGTAGGCTGTATGAAAGATCCTACTAGCTCAACTTCCTCCTGAGGTAGTACATGTTGCTGTCCTTGTTTGGCCTTCCTGTCTCTTTTGGCAGCAGCTGTGTCCACTGAAGACAGCTGGTCTGCACACTTAGGACCTGTTTTGGATCGCTGATCACGAAGGTATGCTCTTTCTTCAAGTAGCACCTTTGCATTTCGAGGGCAGACACAGATGATGTGTTCTTGTGTACACTTGTCCTTCTTACAGTATACTCGTGAATCACTGCAAGGCAAAATATCCAAAGAACAGGAACAGGCAGAAATATCAAAAAGTTTGTCCAAGTTAGCATCCAGATTTCGCTTGACACTTGCCTTAGCATGCTTGCGATTAATGTCTTTCACAAGGGTGAGTAGGTCTTTAACCTTTCTGTCAATGGATTTGTCATTAATCAAAGGCAGCCTTGGATTCACTGAAGACCAAATGGATTTTAAATCCTTGCTAACTTGCTGCACTAAGGCCCAAAAATCTGCGCCAGGGTTAACATGATTAAGGTCATAATAGTATTGAATCAGCTGCCTGTAAGTGCTTGGTTCGATCATTAATAATTCACAAGGACAACCTCCATACTTTTCTTCACTTTTCTCTCGGGTCAGGTGTCTTGTTTTCGCTTTCGGCATTATTTACACCGGAAAATCAGAAGCATAATGAAAAGTGTTAATGCGAATAGCAATATGTAAGAAATAAGCGTGAACGGTCACAGGAAATATAATATTTTACCATTATTTTTTAATAAAGATGCATAATTAACAATTATATAAAAATACAAGCAAAACGTTGATATTTATGCTTATAGAAACAAGTTAATAATTTTGGGTTTGCTTTCTTTTGGTTGCGCGTATGCTGCATACGGGATTTTACGCATGAAGCGACAATAGAAAAACTTAAAAACTTAAAAGCTAAATTCCATTCTGATCTTTTATCAAAATGCATTTCTTTGTGATTTTCACATTTCATAGATGAAACGACAACTACTGGATGTTTATTCGCTTTCTGGTACCAACTTCGACCACCCCTAATATACAGGGTGTCCCATAAGTCCGGCATCATAGGAAAAATAATTAAAAAATGCAAAACAAAAGCTTTTATTTACAGAACGTGTTCAATATGTCCACCATTGTTTTTCAATACACAAATTCAGACGTGATACTCAGTCAGCAAGCACACGGTGAATGATGTCAGGAGTAATGGTGTTACATGCCCCAATAATGCGCTGCCGCAAATGTTCAACACTCATAATTTTCTCTGCGTATACCAGCGCTTTCAAGTGGCCCCAGAGATAAAAATCTAGTGGCGTGAGATCCGGGCTTCTAGCTGGCCATTCCACAGGCCCTCGACGTCCTATCCAATGACCAGGGAATTGTTGGTACAGGTATTCCCTTACTTGGGTGCTGTAATGTGCAGGAGCGCCGTCTTGCTGGAAGCATGTTGGGAAATTTCCTTCTTCGTTCAAGACACTGGGAAATGCTTCTTCCTTGAGCATACGTAGGTAGGTGCCTCCAGTGACATGTTCATCGAAAAAGAGGGGGCCTATGATGCGATCCTTCCAAATGCCACACCATACCATCACCCGAGATGCACCTTGTTCCTTTGAAGAGGTATACCAGTGAGGGTTGTTTTGAGACCGGTAGCGGGTGTTCTGTCGATTTACCTCAGCATTTCCATAAAAAACAGCCTCGTCACTGAACAGAATGGTGGACGGGAAATTGGCATCCCGAGCATAAGAAAACTATGAATTATGGTTTGTAGAAATAGAAAAATATGAATTTCTCATATGATGCCAGACTTATGGGACACCCTGTATATATATATGTGTGTGTGTGTGTGTATATATATATATATATATATATATATATATAAGCAAACAACCACAAGGAAAAGGAAACACAAAGTCCGAGCGCTTTCGTGATATATTCACATTATCAAGGAGGAACAGAAAATATTTTCTGTTCCTCCTTGATAATGTGAATATATCACGAAAGCGCTCGGACTTTGTGTTTCCTTTTCCTTGTGGTTGTTTGCTTATTAATAAGGTCACGTGTTATTTTGTGATTTTAGTGCATATATATATATATATATATATATATAATATATATATATATATATATATATATATAACATATATATACACGGTCATTATGCAGAAAATGTCATGGCCTGAAGTTGAATTCAAAAATACATTTTTCTAGTGTATTTTGGTATGCTCTGTTCAAATATGACCTTCATTTCTTGTGCAAATGAACAGAAATACGTGTTTGGGCCATGCAATGACAACTGTATTTCTGTTCATTTGCGCAAGAAATGAAGGTCATATTCACAAAAAGCACACCAAAATACACTTCAAAAATGTATTTTTGACTACATTTTATGCAATAAAGTATAACCTAACATGTTCATGTTAGAGATTTCGTAAACGACGCATTACCACAGGAAACGTGCAAAACACCTCAGAATTAAACAGAAAAGTTTGCTCTCGTCATTTTCGTTTAAACTAACGAAAATATCACGACTTAACCTAACCAATCATCAAGGGCGTACAGTTGACCTAACCGGGCATTCAGTTGACCTAACCGGACATTCAATTAACCTAACAGGTTAATATTGGTTATTTCACCTAAATATCTTCTGATCTTTTCGTATTATCATCTAGGGCAGTGGTTCCCAACCGGTTTTGGCTTATGGCCCCCTTAGGAACCTTATTTTTTCCTGTGGCCCCCATAAGCATTATTTTCAGTAGGTAATATGCAGATTTAACTCTATTTTACAAAATAACATTTTCCTGTGGCCCCCTTCAAATGTGCTATGGCCCCCAGGGAGCCATATGGCCCCCGGTTGGGAAACAATTCTAGGGCACATGACGAATCAAGTTCTCAAAGTCGAAACCACACGAACGGCACGTCATAATTCTATCACAAACACCACGAAACTGAATCGAATAAGGAAAAAAAATAGCCAGAACAGAAAAACAAACTAATTAAGTCGCAGAGTAGCGAAAATTAGCCCAAGATTATACTCGTCAGACCAAAAATGAGTGTATTTATATATATATTATTAGTATCATAATGTTTACCATTAATATGCATTTGCACAAAAAATGAGTGACAAATTTGAATAAAGCGACTAAAACTACCTTATAAAAAGTTAATTTGATTTATAGGTCCAGCCCATGTTATTTAATACATATTGACCATATATATATATATATATATATATATATATAGAGAGAGAGAGAGAGAGAGAGAGAGAGAGAGAGAGAGAGAGAGAGAGAGAGAGAGAGAGAGAGAGAAATGAACACTCGGATGTAAAAGAAAGTAGAGATAATTTTGTTTTAATTTATTCATTTTGAAATAAAAGGCATAAGTAAACCATCCACCGTCATCGTTTTTAAAAATTTATT
Organism: Bathynomus jamesi; assembly: GCA_023014485.1. Taxonomy (NCBI): domain Eukaryota; kingdom Metazoa; phylum Arthropoda; class Malacostraca; order Isopoda; family Cirolanidae; genus Bathynomus; species Bathynomus jamesi. The sequence continues at coordinate 11,464 of JAJOZX010011236.1, forward strand.
TATTTGTTTTTGTAATAATAAAAAAGAAAGCACAGGACAGAGATATAAGTGTAGCTTCTTCTTTGAACTCAGGGACCTACAATGAAAATTAAAGATATACAAGAATAAGGTGTGTGTGTGTGTGTGTGTGTGTGTGTGTGTGTTACAATTTGGTCTTGTTTTTATATAAAAGACTTTTGTATTAATCCTTCGATTTAATTAACATCACATATATGTATACATCGAAGTTAAGCGACATGAATCTGGGTAGTAGTGGGATGGGAGATCGTCATCCACCCGTGGTTCGGATCCCACGTAAAGCTGTAGGTCCCCTCCGTCATATGCCTTTAAATGTTGTGAAGGAGGTTAAACAACCCCAATAAAAAAAAAAAATATATATATACCTTTGGTTAACTTCCGCCCGAATTGTGCATTCTGACGAAGGTCAAACTTTTCCCTCCACCTTAGACCTACAGTTTAACATGGAATCCGAACCACGTTCCATATATATATATATATATATATATATAGTAGAAACAGAAAAGCAATTAATCCTTCAGAGTATTTCGATTTTATTTTCAAATTCTCCAAACCTGATTGCAAAAGTACAGGGTGATTTTTTTTTTATTAGAGAACCATTAGTAATTCGAAATTTTTTTTTAATTATTAACAGTGGAGTCTGTGACGGATATACACTGAAGTACGTGCAATGCAAAGAGCGCTACAGTTAACCTAACCTAACGTAACCTACAGATCTACAGAAGCTAAGGCTAACAAAGACCCTAAGATCCACTCTAAGGTTAGCCCGAGAGAAAGGAAAGAGTAGGGGGTTAAGAGAAGAGAAGAGAATAAGGGGTTAAGTAAGGAGGAACACCTATCACTCGTGGGTTAACATTCATTCAGAAAAAGAGAAAAAAGACTCACCATCATCATCCGCCGGCCACTGCCGACAAGTCAGAAAAATAGTCGGAGAAAATAGGAGAGGGGGAAAAGATGAAAAGAAGTAAAATAAGAACGCTTACAAACCATGCAAACTACAAACATGCAAGAAAACAGGGTTACAGACATGCAAAGTAAGGAAAGGACAAGAAAGAAACAAAAAAAAAAAAGTAGGTAAAGCTAAACAAAAAGTGGGTTAGTTTACGCTACGAGCTACATCTACGTTCGTGTTTGTCTATTTTTTTTTTTTTTTATTGTTGGCATCACACGCTGGCATGTCACAAGCTGGCATTAATCGTCAACAGACTCATCCTCGACCACCACCACCCTCAGAGCTCCTGTTGCTAATTGTTTTTTTTATTATTTTAAACAACGTTAATATTTTTAAAATGTCTGTCAAGACGGTTCTTAAACACATTAACGCTGGTAGAGTTCACGACGGGCGCGGGAAGATTATTCCATTTATCAATTACTTTAAACGTAAAGAAGTTTTTAGCGATATTAGTAATGAAACGTCTGCCACATAACTTAAATCCGTTATTACGAGTATTACTATTATCGAAAGTGAACAATTTGTCAAAATTTACATTATCGATGTTATTAACGATTTTGAAAACGTCAATAAGCTCCCCCCTTAATCTCTTAGTTTCGAGTGAATACAAGTCTAACTCTTTAATCCTATCTTCATAAGGCTTGTTGCGCAATGACGGAATAAGTTTCGTGGCACGACGCTGAACCCGTTCTAACCTATCAATATCCTCACGCAAGTACGGGCACCAAAACTAAACGGCATATTCTAAATGAGGCCTGATAGGGACTTGTAAAGGGGCAATATAATATCCTTCGATTTAAATTCGAAATTACGCGCTATGAAGCCTAACATCCTATTAGCTTTTGCGCAAGACTCCAGGCACTGATTCCTAACCTTTAAATCCTTAGATAAGCGTACGCCTAAATCTACTTCCTCGTCAACGCTCGCCAACTCCCTATCATCTATCGTGTACGTGTAATTATTGTTGCGAGAACCTATATGCAAAACTTTACATTTGTCTACGTTAAATTGCATCTGCCACTTATCTGTCCACTCCATAATCCTATTTACATCGTCTTGGATCCTATTACTATCGTCCTCGTTAACAACCTTACCGCCTATTTTAGTATCGTCCGCGAATTTTGACACGTTACTAGTCAATCCTACATCTATGTCGTTAATGTAAATTACGAATAGCAATGGGCCTAACACTGAACCCTGTGGGACACCGCTACCTACATCCAACCACCCCGATTCACTACCATTAACTACCACCCTCTGCCTCCTAGCACGAAGCCATTCTTCTAACCAGTTAGCTACCTGACCGCGTATACCGTGCGCTTTGAACTTCGCAATTAATCTCCTATGCGGAACTATATCGAACGCCTTTTTAAAATCTAAATAAATAACGTCAGTCGCTCTATGCCTATCGTATTCGTCGAAACCCATGCTGACTACTATTAATCAAATCTCTACTTTCTAAGTGATCGATGATACGATCCCTAATTACGGATTCCAAAAGTTTACCTACAATTGACGTTACCTAATGGGCCTATAATTACTAGGTACCGTGCGGTCGCCTTTTTTAAAAATGGGCGTGACGTTAGCTAATTTGAAGTCTTCAGGTATAATCCCCGTTTCGAGTGTGATTAAAAATCTTCGTTAAGGGGCCTACGATAACGTCTTTCAAATCTTTCAAATGTCTGGGATAAAAAGCGTCAGGGTCTGGAGCCTTGCTAACTTTTAGCCTATCGACAGTGCCGGATTTAGGAGTGGGCAAAGTGGGCAGCTGCCCATGGGCCTCCACATCTTGGGGCCTCCACATATTGACAAGCCATTATCAAAATAGAAAAAACCCGAAACTAGAAAAACCCGATAGATGATCAACAAAAAAACACGCGCATCCAATACCACTGTAGTACATAAACTTTTACCAATTACTATTTGTTGTGTACTGATTATTATTTTGTTTTTATTACTGTTTTAGGCCTACTCTCACTATAATGGAATACCCGAGTAACCCGAGGCTTTCATTTTTTGCAGAAATGAGTGGAATGGACAGACACAAGAGTGCACGATGTTTTGAAAGTGCATGTATGTTAATTATATTATGAATCTTATGGATGACTTCAATTATGTCTTCCCCTAAGGTAGGGGGGCCTCCACATGGAGGCTGCCCAGGGCCTCCACACGTCTAAATCCGGCTCTGCCTATCGATATAATGCGCAATCTCACCCTCGTAAACAGTTATTTCATCCAAAATAGTCTCGCTACTAAATGGAACGATATCGTCCACGTTGGGGACATTATTTACGTCTTCTACGGTAAAAACTGTCGCAAAAAAGTTATTGAAAATAACCGCCATCGCCTGAGCGTCAGAAACCAAAGCGCCATGAACAGCCACTAGAGGGCCTATGTTATCTTTTATCGACTTACGATTATTGACGTATTCAAAAAACTTTTTTGGATTATGTTTACTATCCGCAGCTATAAGTATCTCTAAATTACGCTTGGCATTCCTAACTGATCTTTTAACCTGACATCTAAGCTCGATATATCTATTAAAGTTAGCTGCCGTGCCATTGCGCTTATTAAGTCTATACGCTCTATTACGCTCGTTTATGAACTCGCCTATTTCCCTAGTCCACCACTTCGGCCTACCATGATTTCTAGCGCGCTTGGGCCTACGAGGAATAAACTCCCTTTCAATATTCCTAAAACTTTCTTTAAACGCCACCCAATGCAAATTTGTGTCATTACCCATAAATAAGTTATCCCAGTCCACTACTCTCATCCTATCCGCAAAACTATCAAAATTAGCCCTACGAAAATCAGGGACTTCTATTACGTTACTATCCTTAGTGTTTTCTATCGATAACTTAAACCTAAGAATTTGATAATCACTACATCCTAAACTCTCGCCTACTTCTAAACCTTCGACTATATTCTCGCCGTTCGTCATCACCAAATCTAAAATATTGTCGCCGCGCGTTGGTTCGGTAATTATCTGTCGTAAAAAGTTATCTTCCATAAACTCAATCAATCTCAAACCCTCCTCATTACCAGTAAAATTCTCGTAATTAACATTAGGGCAGTTAAAGTCTCCGACAATTATACTATTCCGATTGTCAATAAAATTACCAAGAAGTGAGTAAAATCTAGTATCTGTATCGAGGGGTTGTACGGGAGATCTATAAACAACAACAAAATTAAAACTAATACTACGCGCCCTAACTTCAACACACATCGCATTAATTGCTGCCGGAAAATCTAACTTAACCTCGATAGCCTAAGGGAATTACCAATGTACAGCAAAACGCCGTCACCAAACCTATGTAACCTATCATTAGTAAAGAGTTTAAAACCCGGTATATCAAGTTCCCCCAATAAGTCCCGAGTCAAGGTATTTAATCAAGTTTCAGTGATAGCAACTTATCGTAGTTGCCGGAATAAATTATCGCCTTAAATTCATTTAATTTATTTCTAATACTACGCGCGTTACAATAAAAGACGTTTGTTATTTTTTACCACAAGCCCGCGTTTTAAACTATTTTTTACGTCGAGCCCGCGTTCCCCGGACCCACAACGTTTAAAGAAGGCTTCGACCTATACAGCTTTCGCACGTTTTCGTCTATTAACCTACCTAGCCTAGCATTACCTATTTCATTAAAATGCACCCCCATCTTTTATAAAAAGGCTAGGATCACTGAATTCGGACCACAGCTTTACGAAGGGTACATTTTCCTCAGCACAAATCTCTTCTAATTTATTATTAAAAAAATATTGTTTTTGACGTAATCCTAAGACCCAACCCGTGCCTAGGGGTAATACCTAGAACTAAAGACCTATCTGACCTCGCCTTCAGGGACCTAATTAACCCGCTATATCTCCAAAAGGTCAGGCACTCTCCTATCGGGCCTATACGAGTCATTGCCTCCTACCATCGTCACCAACATCGAGTGACGGGAGGCAACACCAATCCTATCCACTTCGTCTCTAAATCTGTCAACCCTGGCCCATGGGAGACAGAACCCTCCTCTTAGTTGGATGCCGTTCAACGAACTCTTTGTCCATGTGGCGCACTAAAGAGTCCCCAATTAAAATAGTTTCCCCGTCATTCACGTCCCTTTCCAAATGGGCGAAAGGGTTCGAAACCTCGATAGGGGGGGCATTCCTATCACCTAACGTACGCGGCCTAGCTCCACCCTTAACTTCTCTAAATCCCTCGCTATCTACTACTCTCGGACTAACCTTAACTCCGTTCTCAACTCTATCCAACCTTCCCGACAAGCTACCTAAACTAGAAACTAGGTTACGCACCTCACCCTTCAAATTACTAACGTCTTCAACGTTAGTATTGGTTCGGCTTCCGTTAACCGTAGCCCTACCCCTGCCCTCATCAAGCGTTGCAAGTCTGTCCGTTACCTCACGTACACTGCGTTTTATTTCAACTATTCCCTCCATTAACTCGCAAAAGAAACAAACTGATCTCTCCGTAATCGCCATAGACCCGCCGTTATAATCTTTAAATTCCGAATACCACCGGTTTACCCTACACCTAACACACGACGCTTTCTGCGACGGCATCGCGCAGTTAAAAATTAGTTTAAACCGTCACAAGTGTAAGTTAAATTAAGCCGGCACGCTCTGAAAACTTCTAAATCGCTAAAAACCACTAATATTCAATTACTTAACTATAACAACGTGAATATAAACGCAAGTATATAAAATTCAAAACTTTCCAAAAGTAAAATTCTCAGCAATATGCAAAAGTAGATGCAATATCAGAGATCTCGGGAAATGCGTCCGTTCAGTACAGAGTCTGGCTGACGAATGAGTACAGAGTCTGGCATTTTTAAACTGAAACAAATATAATACTTGGAAATCTGAAAACACCAAATTTATTTTCTATTTTATCAACGTTGTTTATTATTATAATAATAATAATAATAATAATAATAATAATAGTAATAATAACAATAATAATAAATACACTCGGATCTCTCTTAAAAACCTTGAATTTACGTTTAAAATTTTTTTAAACACATGCTAAATAACGTTCATTTTTACATTGAAATTCAAACACTTAAATAAGTTTTTAATTATAATATAATTTTATTTGCCCTCTTAGCAAAATCAGAGAATTTTATCAGAGAAAGCAGGCAGCCAGAATTGTTCGCATTCCAAAGTGGCTGAGACTGTTACTTAAGGCTAAATTATTTATAATAAGAACGAAAACAGAGGAAGGTCAGACTTGGAAAGTAAAACACAAACATTATGATGTAGTCAACTGAATTCAGTTCTTCGCGTCGCGTAGTTTAGAAAAGTTGGAGTTAAAAAATAAATTAACGTGTCCATAATTTCTTTTAAAAACTAAAATAATAACAATACTTAATATGTTCAGGAAAATTATTCATTTCATTTTTACGTATAGTTAGTGCCTCTCTTGCCTTTGATATATAAATAAATAAAATAAATAGTGCAATCTGGCAATCTTCCACATATAAATAATTAAAACAATTATCTGGCAACCACTCCATATATAAATAATTAAAATAAATAGTGTTATCTTGCAACCCCTCCATTATAAAAAATTAAAATAAATATCTGGCAACCCCTCCATATATAACTAATTAAAATAAATATCTGCAACCCCTCTATATAAATAAATTAAATAAATAGTGCTATCTGGCAACCCCTCCATATATAATAAGTGCGGAGGCCGAGAGCATTATTATGCTTTGTGACATGCCAGCGTAAACATCTCTCTCCTTCTTAGGTTAAGGTTTACCTTCTTAGGTTATGGATACTCCTTTAGGAGGTGAGAACATCCCACCTCTCCCCCAAATTTAGGGTTTAGGTCAGGTCATCCCTTTGGGGGGAGGTCATCCTCCCTCTCGCCAAAGCTTCCCCCAGTGCCAACCCCCTTCATGCAAATTGGGGGGTGAGCCCCTACCCCATTTCTGCATAACCACTCACCCCTTTACAATATTACCCCCACTTTTGCAACATTTATCAACATTGCAATTGCACGCGAACATTTTGCAACCATCCTACTGGGTCTTCTCCGACCCTGTATGGAGTGCGTTCTCATCTGTAGGGTGGCTCAACCCACACAGCCGTCAGCTCATCAATTCCCCGTCTCTTACTCACTGTCTTCACTCCCTCTCTCTTCGCCGCAATGTTCTCACTCTCCCTTTACTATCGCTATTATAACGGACATTGCTATTCTGAACTCTTTAACTGCATGCCTCCTCCTTTAAGGAGAGCACACAGTACCAGACTTTCGACACATTCTTATTCCTTTTCTGTCCAACTCTCTAACGCAACGGTTAATCGGTATTTTCAATATTTCATCGACTCAACCAGTCAACTCTGGAACAATCTTCCTCAATCCATCTTTCCCCCTGGTACGACCTCCAATTTTTCAAACGCAGGGTGTCCAGCCATCTCCAGAACCCTCGACCTTGATTTTTAGCTCTCTTTTTCTTCTAAAGAGTGGGGGGATCGTTTTTTCGGGCATTCTGGCTACCTCCTCCCTGCATAAAAAAAAATAGGTCTGTGCCGAGGCATCGCTAGGTATTTAAAAGATCTGGGTTCGGGCCCATAAGTCCTCCTCCGAGAATAATTAGGTTATTTCAACATTTTACAGAACACAAAATAGAATGATGTACAAATGGTGTATTGAACTACACTGGTAAGATGAAACAAGCTACACAGTATGTTTAGCATGTTTAAACAGTCACATTGTAACAGTGTAAATTTACTAACGCAAAACGATCCTGTGAAAACACATAATGGGACATCATAGTTTTAAACATTAAACTTTGTTTTCGTATATATAACATAATAATATAAATGTTATTTAGAAATTATTCGGGAAGCGTCAGTGTATACCTCCTGTTTTGTTTTTTAATAAAACGGTCAGTGACGGCATCCTCAGGCACAGATTCCAAAACACTTTTCTTAATCGAAAGCACTGCAAGGTGCTGTAGTCTAGCTTGTCCCATCTTGCTTCTCAGCCAGCTGTGTAGACGTCTTAAAACACTGAATGATCTTTCACAGCACAGCTACTCACTGGGATAGTTAGTGCAATTTGTACCAGTTTTTTTAATTTTGGAAACATGAGAGGATCTAAAAGCTGGTACACATCTTCGATGGTGAGCTTTTCGCCATTCTTTTATTTACGGGCTAAATAATTTTTAACAACGAGTACTTCTTCGGGCTTTAGTTCTGTTTTGTAGTGTTTAGCAAGTGCGGTTAAGTCCTCAACAGAGAGAAAGTTTTGCGCTTTTCCGCTGAGTTCCTGAAATCGCCGGAATTTTCGGCGTTTCAGTATGATACCAATCATGGTTTTCTATTCTGATTTTTTCAAAAGCACAAACAAATGGATTCGGATCACTGTCAAATAGAATCGGGGCACAGGACAGGTGTGTGCCAGTGCCTAGCGACGACTCTGGGTCTGGTCTGTGGTTCTGTAATATCAGAAAATATTAATCGTATATCGACTAAGAGGAAAGATTTTCAGAAATCAGGGGAAACCTTTTATGTATTTTATCATATTAAAGCGAATTAATTATTTGGCATTTGACACTAAGTAATATTTATTCCTTTAGAGAAGCTCAAACCATAATTCACAAGATGTATCTCATGTATTGCATAAAAAAATAATACTAAAGTCCTGCTTTACCGTCTTTTTTATACTCCGAATTTCCGCTTCATCGACTTTTCTATCTGAAACATTAAATTTTAACTTCTGTCAAAACTTTACCACTTAATAGACCACCTTCAGAACTTTCTGATTCCTCACCTTACACCTGAATTGATACTATTTGACTTGATATTATCATCTTCACTATGTAATGAACTGTTATTCTTTGAATCAGGTCTTTTCACTTTACCCTCATATTTTAAGGAAAATAAGCATAATATAAAATGCATCATTGAGTATATCGCCAGGGCATAAACTTATATTTCTAATAGTTTTACCAATGTTATTCTTAATGTTTGTTAGCTATATGACCTGAAGACGCGTTAAATCGTCTTTTCCGACCCACCGACCACCCCGACCGCCCAATTAAGTCATTACAGTATATCAAACCACTATCGTAAATATACCATGTTCTACTGAAAAGTATTGCCGAGTTTTTAAATGCTTACACCTCAGTTTATATGAATTATTAAAATAAAACGTCACGCTAACGAAAATTTTCTGGAAAACAAAACAACAACAGTCATTGCGGAAATCCAAGCATTTCATTTATGAATATTGCTCACCAACTGAATCGAATGAAAAGGGTTTCAAACCTCTATCAAAAATACTTTTTAAGATAATCAAACTTACGCATGACCAAGAAAGAAAACATGGGATGCGATTCTCCCTCCATATACGCTGTTCACTCAACCGCCGAAGATAAAAGTTCGGTCACTGACATATCAGATTTTCTTTTCTATGTACAGGGTGGGCCGTAAGTTTCCATACATAGGAAAATTTAAATACGTGCGTCGGTATTTGGATCAGCAGTTTCCGGATGCTTGGATTGGTCGGCGTGGTCCTGTGGAGTGGCCTCCCAGATCCCCAGATCTCACCCCCCTTGATTTCTATCTTTGTGGGCACTTGAAGGCCATGGTGTATCAGGAAAAGAACGAGACATAAATCTCATCTAAAGGAACGTATCACCAACGCCATTACAAGCATAACGTCAACTGTGCTAATGCGTGTTCATCAACAGTGGGGAACACGTATTGAAATGTGTTTTCAAAACAATGGCAACCATGTAGAGAATATTATATAAATAAAAATGGTTGTCCATAAAAAAATGTTTATTTTTCCTATGTATGGAAACTTACGGCCCACCCTGTACTATTTCATTTAAAAAAAGATGCTTAAGTCGTTTTGTTGGTATGCATGAATGAATGACTAAATGGATTATATACGAAGCTTTTTAAATAAGTATTTTTAGTTTGTACCATTTTCTACTAAGTTTATATTCTTAACGAAGAAGTAACTATTATTATTACTAAGATCAGTTTGAGTTGTTTAAAACGTTTTAACAATAAATTCATAATTAGGTCGCCATTATAATAAAGCAAGTCAATTAGCTATTTCATCGAGCCTATAGTAGTATGACTGCATAAAGGCCGAGTGCAACTGCAATGCAATGTTGATCAATTGTTGCAAGTGGGAGGGGGAGTTGACACCTGGGGATTGATACCCTTGGGTGAGGGGGGTTGTCACCCATGGGGAAAGGAGGTATGCAAGCAAGGAGAGGATGTTTAACCCCCAAGCTGCATGAAGGGGGGAGAGTGGGTTGAAGGGAGACCCGGGAGAATGACCTTCCCCAAAAGGGGTACCCTAACTTCACCTAGGAAGGTAACCTGAGAGAGAGAGAGGAGACGAGAAGGTCTTTTCGCTGGCATATCTCGACACATACTGAAGCTCTTGGCAGCCTCAGTTATCTTAGAAGTCTTAATCAACCAGTTGGCTTAATCAGAAGGAGTGTGTGTGTGTGTATATATTTATTTATCCGAGTTGGTTTACTCAGCCAGATGGCTTGTTTAGAAGGCGAGATATATATACACTATATATATTTATTTATCCGAGGCAATCCATAAGAATACTTGCCAGATTCCACTATTTATTTAGTATGTATATATTTAATGGAGAAATGTTCTCCGTATAATGAAGTTCTTGACAGCTCCAGTCGGCTTAGAAGGCATATACATACATACATACATACATAGGCTACGTCGTGGCCATTGTCGTAACACCGCTTCCCGTAGATCAGCGAAGTTAAGCGACATTGGGTCTGGGTAGTAGTTGGATGGGAGACCATCCTCCGCGCCCAGATTATGTAGCGACCCGTGGTTCGGATCCCACGTAAAGCTGTAGGTCCCCTCCGTCATATGACCTTAGATATTGCGAAGGAGGTTAAACAACCCCAATAAAAGAAAAAAAAAATATATATATATATATGTGAATATGTATATATGTGTGTGTATATATATATATATATATATATATATATATATAATCAATAGGAATATGAAAACAAGAGATACGACTCTCAACATTAATTGGCCAAACGCTTCGGTCCACTCAGGGGCCATCTTCAGTGACTAAATACTGTAGAAGCATCTAAAAAACAATCATATAACTAAAGTAAATACAGATGTCATAAATATACTGTACAATAATAAAATCTAATACAAAAAGTTAAAAAAAAACTTGAGAAAAAATTTATCTAGATTATAAGACAAAATAAAAGAAAGTAAAAATAAAACAAACAAACCAAAATTTCAAAATTAAAAAATTTAAAAAGTTTAAAAAATTTTAAAATTTTAATTTTTTTTTAAAAAGGACTGACCTGGATGGTAAAAGTTACAAATGACAAGTGGAGAGAAAGGAAAGAAGAGAAAACTTAAGTTAGTGCGTAAGTTGCGTTGAAAAGTGTTGGTTGGTTAGGAAGTATGTAATTTTATCGAGGAAAGGCTGTCGTTTAATTCTGGATTTAATTTCTTGATAAAAAGGGATTCTAAAATTTTAAGATCAAGCGAATTAGAAGCAGACGACAAAATCGCAAAGGAGTCCTGGGGGCACGGGTGGTCATGGGTCTCTGAATGATGCCGAATAGCAGAGGATTCAGGAGTGGAAAGAGGGCGAGAAGTTCGATAAGAAAAACCCAAATGCTTCGAAATCCTAAGTTTTAACTGTAGGGCAGTCTGCCCCACATAACGACTTTGGCAGGTCGCACATGTATATAAATAAATAACAAAGGATCTCAAAAGCACGGGGAAGTGATCTTTATGGCGAAAAAAGGATTGCAGAGAATTAGAACTAGAATTAATAATTATGAAGTCGCACTGAGGGAAGTGTCTGTCCAAAATAGAGAGGACATCTTTATCAAGTTGAAAAGTTAGTTGGTCTTAAAAAGGAAGCTTAAGATAAACCTTCTGTTTCGGAACCGTGGACTGAATTATTTTGGACGAATATAGGTTATTTAAAAATTTAGAAATTAAAGTCTCACTAGTCAAAGTACAATAAAAATTATAGTTGAAAAATCTCTTAAGATACTGAATTTCTAAGTCAAATATAGACCAACTTGAACAAAGGTGATAGGCTCTAAAAATACGACTTAATACTAGCCAGCTTAAAACTAAGTGGAATATTGCTGAAAAAATGAGTACCGAGTTGGGTAGTAGTTGGTTTTCTATATACTTGTGTTGAGAACTACAGAACTACAGAAGGTAAGGCTAACAAAGACCCTAAGATCCACTCTAAGGCTAACCCGAGAGAAAGGAAAGAGTAGGGGGTTAAGAGAAAAGAGAGGAGAATAAGGGGTTAAGTAAGGAGCAACACCTATCATTCGTGGGTTAACATTCATTCAGAAAAAGAGGAAAAAAGTCTCACCATCATCATCCGCAGGCCACTGCCGACAAGTCAGAAAAATAGTCGGAGAAAATAGGAGAGGGGTGAAAGATGAAAAGAAGTAAAATAAGAACTCTTACAAACCATGCAAACACAGTCTTAACTCACTGTCATACCATGCAAACTACAAACATGCAAGTAAAGAGAGTTACAGACATGCAAAGAAAGGATAAAAAAAAAAAAAGTAGGTAAAGTTAAATAAAAAGTGGGTTAGTTTACGCTAGGAGCTACATCTACGTTCGTGTTAGTCTTTTTTTTTTTTTTTATTGCTGGCATCACACGCTGGCATGTCACAAGCTGGAATTCATCGTCAACAGACTCATCCTCGAGCACCACCACCAGAGCTCCTGTTGTTAACTTTCTTATTTAATTTTAAACAACGTTAACATTTTTAAAATGTCTGTCAAGACGGTTCTTAAACATATTAACGCTGGTAGAATGAACGACTGACGCGGGAAGATTATTCCATTTATCAATTACTTTAAACGTAAAGAAGTTTTTAGCGATATTAGTAATGAAACGTCTGCCACGCAACTTAAATCCGTTATTGCGAGTATTACTATTATCGAAAGTGAACAATTTATCAAAATTTACGTTATCGATGTTATTAACGATTTTGAAAACTTCAATAAGCTCCCCCCTTAATCTCCTAGTTTCGAGTGAATACAGGTCTAACTCTTTAATCCTATCTTCATAAGGCTTATTGCGCAATGACGGAATAAGTTTCGTGGCACGACGCTGAACCCTTTCTAACCTATCAATATCCTCACGCAAGTACGGGCACCAAAACTGAACGGCATATTCTAAATGAGGCCTGACTAGGGACTTGTAAAGGGGCAATATAATATCCTTCGATTTAAATTCGAAATTACGCGCTATGAAGCCTAACATCCTATTAGCTTTTGCGCAAGACTCCAGGCACTAGTTCCTAACCTTTAAATCTTTAGTTACGCGTACGCCTAAATCTACTGCCTCATCAACGCTCGCTAACTCCCTATCATCCATCGTGTACGCGTAATTATTGTTGCGAGAACCTATATGCAAAACTTTACATTTATCTACGTTAAATTGCATCTGCCACTTATCGTCCACTCCATAATCCTATCTACATCGTCTTGGATCCTATTTCTATCGTCCTCATTAACAACCTTACGGCCTATTTTAGTATCGTCCGCGAATTTTGACACGTTACTAGTCAATCCTACATCTATGTCGTTAATGTAAATTACGAATAACAATGGGCCTAACACTGAACCCTGTGGGACACCACTACCTACATCTAACGACCCCGATTCACTACCATTAACTACGACCCTCTGCCTCCTAGCACGAAGCCATTCTTCTAACCAGTTAGCTACCTGACCGCGTATACCGTGCGCTTTAACCTTCGCAATTAGTCTCCTATGCGGAACTGTATCGAACGCCTTTTTAAAATCTAAATAAATAACGTCAGCTGCCCTATGCCTATCGTATTCGCGCACTACTTCGTTATAAAATTCTAACAAATTAGTTAAACAAGACCTATGGCGTCGAAACCCGTGCTGACTACTATTAATCAAATCTCTACTTTCTAAGTGATCGATGATACGATCCCTAACTACGGATTCCAAAAGTTTACCGACAATTAACGTTAAGCTAATGGGCCTATAATTGCTAGCTACCGCGCGGTCGCCTTTTTTAAAAATAGGCGTGACGTTAGCTAATTTGAAGTCTTCAGGAATAATCGCCGTTTCGAGTGACTGATTAAAAATCTTCGTTAAGGGGCCTACGATAACTTCTTTCAAATCTTTCAAATGTCTAGGATAAAAAGCGTCAGGGCCTGGAGCCTTGCTAACTTTTAGCCTATCGATATAATGCGCAATCTCAGCCTCGTAAACAGTTATTTCATCTAAAATAGTCTCGCTACTAAATGGAACGATATCGTCAACGTCGGGGACATTATTTACGTCTTCAACGGTAAAAACTGTCGCAAAAAAGTTATTGAAAATACCTGCCATCGCCTGAGCGTCAGAAGCCAAAGCGCCATTTACATCCACTAGAGGGCCTATGTTATCTTTTACCGGCTTACGATTATTTACATATTCAAAAAACTTTTTGGGATTATGTTTACTATCCGCAGCTATAAGTATCTCTAAATTACGCTTAGCATTCCTAACTGATCTTTTAACCTGACGTCTAAGCTCGATATATCTATTAAAGTTAGCTGCCGTGCCATTGCGCTTACTAAGTCTATACGCTCTATTACGCTCTATTATAAACTCTCCTATTTCCCTACTCCACCACTTCGGCCTACCACGATTTCCAACGCGCTTGGGCCTACGAGGAATAAACTCCCTTTCAATATTCCTAAAACCTTCCCTAAACGCCACCCAACGCAAATTTGTGTCACCACCCATAAATAAATTATCCCAGTCCACTACTCTCATCCTATCCGCAAAACCATCAAAATCAGCCCTACGAAAATCAGGGACTTCCACTACATTACTATCCTGAGTGTTTTCTATCAATAACTTAAACCTAAGAATTTGATGATAGCTACATCCTAAACTCTCGCCTACTTCTAAACCTTCAACTATATTCTCGCCGTTCGTCATCACTAAATCTAAGATATTATCACCGCGCGTTGGTTCGGTAACTATCTGTCGTAAAAAGTTATCGTCCATAAACTCAACCAGTCTCAAACCCTCTTCATTACCCGTAAAATTCTCGTAATTAACATTAGGGCAGTTAAAGTCTCCGACAATTATACTATTCCGATTGTCAATAAAATTACCAAGAAGTGAGTAAAATCTAGTATCTATATCGAGGGGTTGAACGGGAGGTCTATAAACAACAACAAAAATAAAACTAATACTACGCGCCCTAACTTCAACACAGATCGCATTAATTGTTGCCGGAAAATCTAACTTAACCTCGATAGCCCTAAGGGAATTACCAATGTACAGCAAAACGCCGCCTCCAAATCTATGTAACCTATCATTAATAGAGTTTAAAACCCGGTATCTCAAGTTCCCCCAACAAGTCCCGAGTCACGGTATTTAACGAAGTTTCAGTGATAGCAACTATATCATAGTTGCGGAATAAATTACCGCCTTAAATTCATTTAATTTATTTCTAATACTACGCGCGTTGCAATAAAAAACGTTTAAGTTATTTTTTACCATGGGCCCTCGTTTTAAACTATTTATCACGTCGGGCCCGCGTTTCCCGGACCCACAACGTTTAAAGAAGGCTTCGACCTATACAGCTTTCGCACGCTTTCGTCTATTAACCTACCTAGCCTAGCATTACCTATTTCATTAAAATGCACCCCCATCTTTTATAAAAAGGCTAGGATCATTGAATTCGGACCACAGCTTTACGAAGCGTACATTTTCCTCAGCACAAATCTCTTCTAATTTGTTATTCAAAAATATTGTTTTGGACGTAATTCTAAGACCCAACCCGTGCCTAGGGGTAATACCTAGAACTAAAGACCTATCTGACCTCGCCTTCAGGGACCTAATTAACCCCCTATATCTCTCCAAAAGGTCAGGCACTCTCGTATCGGGCCTATACGAGTCGTTGCCTCCTACCATCGTCACCAACATTGAGTGACGGGAAGCAACGTCAACCCTATCCACTTCGTCTCTAACTCTGTCAACCCTGGCTCCTGGGAGACAGACCCTCCTCCTCTTGGTTGGATTCCGTTTAACGAATTCTTTGTCCATGTGGCGCACTAAAGAATCCCCAATTAAAATAGTTTCCCCCTCATTCACGTCCCTTTCCAAATGGGCGAAAGGGTTCGAAACCTCGATAGGGGGGGGATTCCTATCACCTAATGTACGCGGCCTAGCTCCACCCTTAACCTCTCTAAATCCCTCGCTATCTACTACTATCGGACTAACCTTAACCTCTTCCTCAACTATCTAACCTTCCCGACAAGCTACCTAAACTAGAAACTAAGTTACGCACCTCACCCTTCAAATTACTAACGTCTTCAACGTTAATATTGGTTCGGCTTCCGTCAACCGTAGCCCTAACCCTGCCATCATCAAGCGTTGCAAGTCTATCCGCTACCTCACGTACACTGCGTTTTATGTCCACTAATTCCTCCATGAACTCGCAAAAGAAACAAACTGATCTATCGGTAATCGCCACTGGACCGCCATTATAATCCTTAAATTCCAAATACCACCGGTTAACCCTACACCTAACACACGACGCTTTCTGCGACGGCATCGCGGAGTTAAAAATTTAAACCGTCACAGGTATAAGTTAAATTAAGCCGGCACGCTATGAAAACTTCTAAATCGCTAAAAACCACTAATATTCAATTACTTAACTATAACAATGTAAATTTAAACGCAAGTATATAAAATTCAAAAACTATCCAAAGTAAAATTCTCAGCAATATACAAAAGTAGATGCAAAATCAGAGAGCTCAGGAAATGCGTCCGTTCAGTACACAGTCTGGCTGACGAATGAGTAACATCAAGAAACGAAATTTTATTGTATTGTTCTACTTCCATAGAGAATTTAATATTAGGATGCTTAGTGTTAATGTAATTTAAAAATAAAGGGGCATGATCTTTATGCATAAAAATGACAAAACAATCATCTACATAACGTTTAAATAAAATAGGTTTAAAATCAAGCGGACAATCCCTCAACCACTTTTCCTCGTGAAAACAAAGAAAACTGTTAGCAAAGGACGGACCAAGGGGCGAACCCATTGCCATTCCTTCGTGCTGGTGGAAAAGTTCCTCATTAAAAACGAATATGGTATCCTGGACTGATAACTTTAAAAGTTTTCAAAACAATTGTCTGCTTAATCCCAAAATATCATTAGTAGAACCAAACAAAGAATTTACAATAATATTACAAGTTTCTAAAACAGGTACATTGGTAAACAAAGACTGAACATCAAAAGAAGCCATGAAACAATCCTTAAACTTCAACTTAGTGACACAATCAACAAACTCAAATGAATCCCTCAAAGTGAAATGACTACGTGTGTGAGAGGGTCTATGATTGAGGATAAGGTTCCCGAAGAACACTTCTATCGTAACTATCATATATATATATATATATATATATATATATATATATATATATATATACAGGGTGGGCCGTAAGTTTCCATACATAGGAAAAATAAACATTTTTTTATGGACAACCATTTTTATTTTTATAATATGCTCTACATGGTTGCCATTGTTTTGAAAACACATTTCAATACGTGTTCCCCACTGTTGATGAACACGCATTAGCACAGTTGACGTTATGCTTGTAATGGCGTTGGTGATACGTTCCTTTAGATGATTTATGTCTCGTATCTTTTCCTGATACACCATGGCCTTCAAGTGCCCCCATTGATAGAAATCAAGGGGGGTGAGATCTGGGGATCTGGGAGGCCACTCCACAGGACCACGCCGACCAATCCAAGCATCCGGAAACTGCTGATCCAAATACCGATGCACGTGAAGACCATAATGAGGTGGAGCTCCATCTTGCTGGAAGTAAACTGGGAAGTTACCTTCCTCGTTTAGCAGGGATGGGAAAATCTCTTCTTGCAACATGTTAAGATACCTTTCGGCATTAAGATTTCCACTGACAAAAATTGGTCCAATAATTCTGTCACCCCATATCCCGGCCCACACTATCACTTTACCGGCACCTTGCATCTTCGTCGGACTCAGCCAGTTAGGGTTAGCATTACTCCAATAACGTCTGTTTTGCCGATTAACCTCTCCATTGACGTAAAAATTTGCTTCATCAGTAAACAAGATCTTACGTCAAACGCATATTCTTAGGGTATCTGAAACATAAAAACAAACGTTTAATTTTTCCTATGTATGGAAACTTACGGCCCACCCTGTATATATATATATATATATATATATATATATATATATAAGCAAACAACCACAGGGAAAAGGAAACACAAAGTCCGAGCGCTTCCTCTTGATAATGTGAATATATCACGAAGGCGCTCGGACTTTGTGTTTCCTTTTCCCTGTGGTTGTTTGCTTATTAATAAGATCACGTGTTATTTTGTGATTTTAGTGCATATATATATATATATATATATAATATTATATGTCTATATATATATAATATTATATATATATATATATATAATCTATATATAATATATATATATATATATATATATATATATATATATATATATGTCTAATATATATATATTATATATATATATATATATATATATATAATTGTGTGTGTGTGTGTGTGTGTATATATATATTATATATATATATAATATATATATATATATATATATATATATATACTTTTGTAGTGCCGTTAATTCTGGTGTAGAATAATCAAATCATATCTTATACTTTGAATAATGAAATACAACTACGACATTATGTTTATTTAGTCGAGTTATTTAACAAGGAATCAATTATTTAACATACACTTATTCGAAATTACGGGAGATAAATATACACTCAAAATAATAATAGTAGAAGAAATCTATATACATCAAAAATATACACTTGAAGAGAGGAATATGTATATATAAATTCATAAAATAATAATACAGTAGAAATCTATATATACGTTTCATATATGTACGCGCATCTACACTTATATATAAGTATCCAAAATAATAATAGTCCTGGAGAAATTATATACACATTTAATATATAGTACGCGTATCTACACACTTATATATAAACTTCAAAATAATAGTGCAGAAGAATTACAGTACATGGATAATATATATATATATATATATATATATATATATATATATGAAAATTATTTCACGAAAGTAACAAGTGAAAAATATTTATGATGAATAAAACCACGAAGGAAAGGAAACACAGAGTGGTGCTCAAGCGCTTTCGTCTACTGCGCTTAATTAAAATACTAAACTCGCATGTGATCGAGTCTACAGTTACATCCTCGTTGCTTCGTATTATGCCAGTGTGGCGAACCTTTTCTGCTGGCGGGTCATTTTTGTTACTTTTGATTTAAAAAAAAACGAAATTGGGTCACAATAATTTATTTACTTACTATTTTTAGTGAGAAACTTGTTGGGTTTTAGCTGCTAATGTTTTGATCCGAGGTTTATATTTAGTTGTCTTTAGTCTCACACATACAGCACTCATATTTGTGCCAAGGCGATTCCTAGTGGTGGATTTGACGAAATTCATGGAGGAAAACAACTGTTCACATATGAACAAGATTAACTAAACATTGTTAACAGAGCTAATGCTAGCTTTTTAATTGATACAAAAGAATTTGGTAGAGTTCCATTCTCCAAGAATAAGATTCTCTACTCTTTCTATTGATTGTTCTTCTCTGGTTACACCCAAAATGACGACTCCAATTCCTTTTCTTGTAACTTCGGATTAAGATCAATAAATTTAGTCTTCCATACTGCATTTTTTTGGAAGTCAACTAATTCCATGCTAAATTACCAATGTCAAGCCAATGAAAAGCTGATAAATGAAGTTCTTCAAATTGAATAGTATGGGGAATTGGATGACATGACTAACCCTGAAAATTGAGAGTCAACCTCATCTAATAGTTTGGTAAATTGACTTTGTTCAGATCGTGACAATCTTTGTCACAAGAGACATCACATTTTCGAGTGAGTTTAAACTTTTTTTGGCCAAAGAGCTTCTTGGTGTAAATACAATTAAATTAAATTCAACTAAACGGTGTTTCACTTCTTGTTAAAGTAATTGAATAAATCCAACATTTTTTCCAATCATACTCGGAGCTCCATCAGTCGTCACAGATACAATATTTCTGAAATTAATACCCATTTGGATGAGTTCCTTCTTCAGTTCATTCATATATCCTGTCCTGTGGTTTTCTCAGGCAGTGTCATCAATTTAATTAGCTCTTCCTTCATTATACTTTCGGAATAAAATCTTGCAATAACTGCTAGACGGGCCTGTGATGTGACATCTGTACTTTCATTCAAACAAATTTAAAACATTACAGCATTTGTCAAATCCAATAAAAGTTGATAAGATACATCTTTGTCCATGATAATTATTTTATCTTTGACCGTATTTCTGGCCACAGACAAATCATTATTACGTTTAATTATTTGATCTTTATTCTGAAAATCTTCAAACAAATAATCTGAGCAGTTTATAAAAGCTTCTTTTAAATAATCACCATCAGAAGTGGTTTTCCGTCTTGAGCAATGTAGATGATAATTGAAAACTAGCTGCTGTAATAGTGTTGTGTTGGTTTAAAAATTCTTTTGAAAATAGCAGATTGTTGTTGCTGTTGGTTTAATTGCCGCATAATAATTTCATTCCTTTCCTTATCTGACATTAAGCATAAATTTTTGTGGTTACTTTCAAAATGTTGTTTAATATTATAAAAGCGAGCAACAATGTCCACTTTGCAAATACAAACAAAAGCTTTAATAACACCTTATTTCACAGTCCACACTCCGTGAAATAACCTTCTAGTTTCATTACCTTCAGAACTAATTTTTTATTTTTTTTTAGCCATTTTTTTTATGGGCGATAATTTCTGCACTAATAAAATAATTTGGCACTCCCAAACTTAAGGACTTGAAATGCAGAACTGGGAAGGCGGATGACCGCGCGGAGCGCACCATAAGTCGGTTGTCATACATACAGTACGTTTTTAAACGTATAGTATACGTTTAAAAACGTTTCAATGTGTATCAGCTGTTTATTTCGGTGGGAGAATAAAATAATTTTTAAACTATAAGGCAGAAAATATTAAAAATTAGTCATATTTATTTAAATAAGAGATCGTGGGTCACTAAAAATTGCCTCGTGGGTTAGTACTTGACCAGCGGGTCAGTGGTTTGCCATCACTGTACTATGCAATAAATACGATTTAACATTATTTCACTACTCAAAGTATGTGGAAATCTATACTCAATGTGAGGGGCTTTTAGATCGTTTAACACTATTTTTGTACCCATTTTACAATTGTGGCAAGTTATCACGCCCTTTAAACACGGTTAGAATACATTCAAACGCACCGCACAAAGAGGGCATCGTTTGCCACAACATCGTTATAGATTCAAGTTTATAAACACTCCTTTCCAAACGAGGGTTTATTCTTTCCAATCCGAGCTTTTCAACCGCGAACTCTTCTTCACAACGCATATCGACAATTGAAGTGGTCTTCTAAATCGTGCAGACAGCTGCCCATTATATAAAGAAATAGCTCTTCACGGTGAACAGTGTAGGTGAGCTCAGCCCTGTACCGCTCATGTCCTTTGTACCAAAGTTCAAGATATCTCGAAGAGTTTATCCCTTTTAAATACGCATCGTTCCAAACCATTCTCGCCTGTTCAGTCCTACACTCGGTAAACCCGTCAGCAGAGCGGTGTATGCGTATTCAGGAACCGTGTCAAAATAAAGCATATCGGCAACACGCGCGTCTAATGTAGACTTTAGCTTGCGGAAACCGACGCACAGTGCCACAAATGGGTTAAAAAACGGCCAAATTAATTTTTTTCAATTGTACTTAGTTTTATGTAGTTGAAATGTTTAATTATGATTTATTTTAATAAAAAATTATGTTTAGTACCTTTTGTATATATGTAATGGTGACATATTGAGTGATTTTTCTATAAATAATAATAATATTCCAAATCAATAGGTTATGACCTACTGTAGTTTCTTAAGTTTCTCAAATTACTAAAAATATACTAAACAGATTATTGTTAATTAGGCCTATGTTTTGCAGATTTTGTCAAATGACCTACTAAAATAAGTATGGTTTCATTTTAATCACTATACACATCTATTGTCTAAAACATTATTTGATAACCTGCCACTATATCAGAAGGGGTAAATAAAAAACATTGTAATACCTCTTAAAGTTTATGAAATTAATTCCCCCAAAATAAGTGTGACAACTGATATGAAAAAAAGTGTAAATAGTGTAAACAAAATTAAAAACTTCATATTTAGAACATATCTTCCTCATCAGAACTAATATTTAAATTCTCTAATATTTCACTCTCTTTTAAAAGTGAACGTGCCTCTTCTGACATCTCTCTCATTTGGGGTTTCTATTCTTTTTTCAAACTGTACTAATGACTGGATCGCTTGATACTAAAAGATAATGAATTTGATCTTGCATAGTATTCAGTCGAGATGTTTTTCTGGAATGATGAGAGAACATTTCTTATTACTTTATGTAGACATTCTTGACATTCTTCTGAATAAGAACCAATTGGATATAGATGATTTTTCATCACCAAACCTCCATGTAGAAGTACTTGTGTACTGAAGCAGGAATTTTATACCATGGATATAAATTTACAATAGTCGTAGCAGCTTTTCGACAATAAGATTCAAATTTTGCAATGTCAACTTGGTTTTGACAACTGAGAACCTGCAAGATACAATAGAGCATATCAATTACTTTCTTGTTCACACCTGTGATTTCGGAAAATATCTCAGCATTTTGGAAAGCTCTTCTTGCTGTGTTTTCCATCATTTGTGTTTCCAGCCCCTGGCTTTCGGATGATCCACCAGTAAATGAAGTCGTTTTCTGAAACCCCCTTGATCTGTTTTTTTCTGGCTTACACACACTTCTTTTCCTCTTCAGTTCTAGCCATCCATTTTTTAGTTTCTAATTTATATCCAATATGTAAGATAAATTCAAAAAATCTAATCCAGCAATGCAATATTGAGAGACCATATTCAACAGCATCAGTATTAATTATTTCTTTTTTCAAGAGAAATCAATGTCATTCTTTAGGATGTGTTTTGCTAAACATAAATTACATGACTGTGTTGAAGTAGTATCTGTAATTGCATTGATAGCCTTTCCATCAAGCATAGTTAGAGATACTCGTATTTCATGGCAATTTCAACTTCAGTATTTTCTCCTACTCTAACTTTATGAGTGGTGTGTAACTGGGAATCACGCATCACTCTTCTTGCAGACTTAGTTAGTTAATACATGAAAAACATGTTCTAACACGTAAAGTCGCAAATAGTCGCGAAAACGTTTTGTTTCTCTGATTTACTTAAAGGTTGCATTAATGTTTAACATAAAAATTACATTCCCCAAAATCCCCCATTTTTTGTTTTGCTAATTTTACACATTTTCTAGATAACAATTTAATCTGTAATCTATGATATTGCCATAGTTTTTTTAATTAATGCTATCTTTTTAGTTTTTAATAAAAAAATATGCATGAAATTGTTCTAAACTGTTTATTCTTTCAATAGAACTAAGCAGAACATGAAACTACAGACAATTTTTTTGTGATATAGTAACTTCAAGTTGTTAGAACAAACATATTTTGTCCCTTCCAAGATATTTTAAGACAATGTATATTATTTATAGATTTTTTCTTGCCTTAATGTAAGAGAATAAAATTTCAAATACTTAAATCAGTAAGTAGAAGTGTTTTATTTTGACGTGGAAATGGTTTTAATAGAATTTACTTAAATTTGTTATTTTTGGTTTTTGGCCGTTTTTTTAACCCATTTGTGGCACTGTGCGATGCCTTCAACATTTTGGCGAGATTGAAATGGTTTCGCGTGGGATAAAGGTGTATTGTCAACTGCGTTCTTCCACATTAACCTTATATCAATGCACGGCTGGTCTCGTTTTATACACAACGTACAAATAACAGCGTATGAGGGTGCATCACTAAATTGCTCTCGTTTTTTTGCCTACACATGCAGGTATTTTATAACGGTCCTCACCCCACTTCTCAACCACCACGAAGATTCTGTTCATCTCCTCAACACTTAAATAAATTACGTTCCGTTTACCCAGAGTTTGATTGTCTAAACTCGTTTTCAAGTACATAACTAACAGCGCCGTGTTTACGCCTGAACACACGCACTGGCTTCGTCACGGACACTTCGTATACGGCATTGATGATACTGCTCAACGGAAGCTCATTCGTATATTGGTTTTCTATTATGAGGAGTGCACGTCCAATTGGGTGAAGCTCTGAGATTACTATGAACAGCCGGTACGCGGTTTGGCTCGGCGGGAGGTGTGGGGGATGAGTCACACGGGCGCGTCATACCAAGCGTTAGTGATTCGTGTACGGGGTTGCTCCAACATGAAAGAATCATATGAATACTTGTATCCCATTATACCGGGCAATCGTTTAGAGAATTTTTCCATCTGCGATATATGAAGTAATATCGACTTTAATGTTTTATCACTCCCATTCCCCGGAATGCGCACCATACATCTTCGTTCAGGGGTATTCAACATTGTATTTTCACGAACTACGTACATTTCATAAACACTCCGTTGCTCTATTTGAGAGAAACATGTGTCCACATCTGTCCTTTTTGCTTAACAAGCGATGCTCATCCATAAACTCTATTAAAAACTCGCAAAAGCCTTAAGCCACAACTTCACTGCGAACCTCATCATGATATATATAAACATAATGATAAAAATATTTATATTTATATATTTCAGACGAAGGGTATGCGTAATCGGTGTGATGTAACATGACATAATACCGCTTGTCACACCATTCGTCAACAAGGCTCACAAGCCGCACCCGTTGCTTCTCTTCTGCACGTGATGCTTCTTTCACTTCGCTCTGTATGTACGCCTTTAGGCAGTTTATTCCTATGACGTAGTTCATTACATCGTTTGAGTTACGAAAGCCCGCATTGCTCTCGACAGAATATCCGTAGAGTATTTGGACCTCCTGCTCCTCACGCTTCGCTCGGTTCAATAGGGCCTTAAAAGCCTCAAAGGAGGGAGGATTAGGGATTCTTTGAGTGTTCACCACATCTGTAGACTTTATTGAATACCACTTCATGAATGTCGAGCACGCAATATCAAAGGTAGCCATCGCTATTTTCCGTCTACGTGAGAATTCTTCAAAATACACGTCTGAGCTCCACGGCTTGTTAAGGTCAACTAAGGACACAGGACTGAGATATGACCAGCTAGTAGCAGAAGTCACGTGACCCCTTTGATTGGGTTGCGCCATACAGCGGGCGATGCTTAGCTCTTTTACTGTACACACACACACACACACAAAGGAGAAAATGAAACGCTAAATGAAACATGATTTATTTTAAATAAATAAACATATCGTCAACAGCGTACAGAAGCCTCCGCCCAAGAGAATGCAGTAGACTCCAACGTTTGAAGCGAGCGTACGCTGTGGTGAAGCTGGTTACAGGTATGTTTGTAACACGTGATGTATCTCTAGCCAATTCGGTCCTGTTGTACTTTATTATGTACGTATTACCTCCATTCACGATATCCTTATCGAGAGCATTGGCATAATCCCACACCTCTTATAACTTTGGGCTGGATGGACGTTCCCCTTGTCTGTATTCTGAGCAAATTTTCCCCAAAGACTATTTAGCCACAACTTTGCACTAAAGCGCGTGTCAGGGTTCTTTACAATTTGGGACCCATCAAGTTGTATCCCTTCACGAACACGGTAACGCTAAATATACGCCGATATTTCATTTTCGGTCTCAATTCCTCGCGAGTACCCTGATGCTTCTACCTTATCCTTCGAAAAAGTTTTTATATGGCGTGAAAAGGTTGGGGAGCTTCTGAAACCTCCACACTTCATATATCTTCAATATTCTGTAACCGTGGCGAAGGCCTAGGGACAACTCAGGACTTGTATATACGCCTCTGATCCTCCGCTGGTTGGATGTGTGATTACAGGTCCCATTGTTCTCCTCTGCGCACTTCACACACAGGGGAAAAATGAGTTTGTGTTCTATGACGATGGGTAAGATCGGCATCCATAAGTCGCGAGGGGGAGCATATCTACGAAAGAAAGACCGAAATACAGTAGTTCTTCTTAAAATTAGTTGAGAACTCTTCGATGGTGCGCAGGGCGGGTTCTACCAGTTTTTCAGGTGCTCCTACGGGGTACGGATTGTTCTTCATCACGTAGAGGTATAAAGAACAGAAGTTGTAGTAATGAGGCTATAAACCCTCCGCAGGTGGAAAGTATAGTTTGAAGGGGTTTGTACGCCCACCGAACAAGCTATCGCCGCATTTGAGAGGATCCAACACCATTGAACGTTTGATGGTATTTATTTCTTCGCAATACTCCCTATCTGTCTCCATCCTTGCATCATATTCGTGCTTTCACAAGATCTTGTGAGTGAACTGGGAGCCTAAAAGCTGATCGCCGGTGCGGGTCCATGCAAGACTGTCGGCAGGAGATCTATCATGGATATCTCCTACAATTCCACACTCAGGACGTGGGCACCCATGCCACCAGCAACCGTTAAAGGAGTACACAGTCTTCTCACCAGTGGCATGGTCATCGCTTAGACCATCCACCCAAAAAACACGACCATTGACCTTAATTGGGATTTCTCACGTGTTGCGTGCATGTTTTATATATACACCGGTCTGTTGCTGTAGGTGTATGAGCCAGTAAATAGCCTTATGCCCATAACTGCGAGGGTTGTTTCTGTGAATGACGGCTAGCATGTCTTTAGGCATGAAATTGTTCTTGAACACTATAAAGCACAATGAGGCGATCGTGGTTGGGAATTGTAGCGGGTCGCAGTTGATCCAGTCTATGTACATCCTTCTGAAAGCCTGGAAACATACTCTAAGCACGCGTACATCATTCACGCAATAACGCTCACATTCATCCGCTATATTGTAATGAATATCTTCATTAAAACTATTGTAGTTGCGGTCAAAATCTTCACGCTCACTATCACCTATGGCATAGTTAAAGTAATGTTTGGGGGAGGTAGACCTACGTAATTTAAAGTGTCGCTATTGAGGAAAATGTAGGGGAAATACGTTTTGAAACTTCAGCGGCTGCACCCATCACCTTGGGTAGCTTGGCTAATTTACAAGGTGTGAATAATAAAGTGTCTTTAAATTGAACATTACCTCTTATTTGCATCTGTATAAGTTTGTTTCCTCTTTTCAAGGGATCACCTGCAAATATCTCCGATGACTCGTGTTCAAGCAGTTCCTTATAAAGGAATTGTGTGTTAAATTTTGCGCTCTTATGAGCAAGAATATACAGTCATTTTTTTAACTTGTCCGCTAACTTGACAACAGAGGATACAAAGAGTTGCACGGGGTTGTCGTGTACGATCGTTTTAAAAACGTTTGTTCGTTTACTACATTTGTGACACTCATCACACTCGACGTCCATGCATTCGTCGCAGATAGTCTGGCTTACAAGATGTGGGATGACCTTACACAAATCATGATGCCTTCCATATTTTCGACTTTTATCATAACTCGCGTAAAGAGCTCTTATATCGCGGATGGGGAGATACGTTGTTCCTGACAACCCTAAAATACGTAGGGATCTTGGACGGTCTCTCACACTGCTTTTAAAAACATACACAGTCCTACGACGATCATCCATTCCAAATACAACTATGCGAACATTCATTTCCTGCTCCACCCTTCTCAGCTCTTCAGAACCCATATTACAGTCAAACTCGAGCTTGCAATCTGTGGCCAGTTTACGAGCACGATGCACAACCGTCGGCAACCAAATTTTTTTGCCTCGTGCATTTAGTATAGTAAACATATGAGCTATGACTACTGCTATAAGGCCGCAACCACGCTCGGAGTTTATATGCTGTCTGTAAATAGCCTGAGAATTGAAGCTAAGAGTATAAGGTGTGGCCGTATGTCCCGCAGCACGGAATACCCGGTCAATATCTATCGTGAAGTTGTTCATGTTGAAGGCGATACTACTTCGAGAGGTATTATACGACCTGTATTATACAACCCAAAATGTAGTCTATGTCTACAGCTGCTAAGCGCCTGTAGGGTATTACTCTCCAAAAATCATCTATATCCTCGACATCTGATCCGAACCCGAAGGAAAGTCGCGTCCTGACTTCACGTCCGTCGCTGTTCTGAAGGGCAAACTCCACAATACGCTCATCGACGCGCCGCAGTCTAACAACCGGCGCACTCCTGGCACGCTTTATATCTGACATGAAAAGCGAATCAACTTCATCATGCCCACGCTTACTCCACG
This sequence comes from Bathynomus jamesi, assembly GCA_023014485.1. Taxonomy (NCBI): domain Eukaryota; kingdom Metazoa; phylum Arthropoda; class Malacostraca; order Isopoda; family Cirolanidae; genus Bathynomus; species Bathynomus jamesi. Next base: position 39,817 of record JAJOZX010011236.1, read on the forward strand.
AATTTTCGCTTCGGGGTGCTACAGTTGGCGTTGCTGGGAGTTCGCTAGCGAGGGTGGAGTCTGTAGCATCAACTACACTCTCATCGGTATCGTCTGCAATATCGATGATGGGGATATGTTGCTGGCACAGCACCTCATCCTCATCGTCATTCACGGTTCTGAGGAAGCAGTGGAAAAACAAGACTGTAGAATATAAAGAGCATCACTTAAAATTTTATTATATTTTGTAAATGTTCCACTTAGAAGTGTGACGTGTTAGAGATGGATTCTGCAGAAAAATTCAGGTTCAAGAGCCTTTCCACATGTATTATATCTGGCCCTACAGGATATGGTAAAATTGTGTTTATGCTTAAAATCATTAAAGATAAGGGAGATATGTTCTCAAAATTTGTGCATAAAGTCATATGTGCTATTCGACATACCAATCAGTATTCAACGAGTAACAAGATGTTATTTTGTTCCACAAAGGTGTATATGACGTTCATTCGTTAAAGGGAAATGAGCATACGGTCATTGTGATTGACGAGCTCATGTTAGAAATGGATAAAGCGTTTGCCGAGACATTTACAGTTTTCTCCAACCATCTTAACATAAGCGTATTCTTCATCAATCAGAATCTATTTTTCAAAAATAGATACATGCGCGATGTGTCGTTAAATACACAATATCTAGTCTTATTCGCGCAACGAAGAGATGTGTCACAAATTGGGGTATTAGCCAATCAAATGTTCCCGAATTAGCGTAAGGAGTTTTTGGAAGTTTATAAAGAAGCTACAAGCCAACGTTACGGATATATGCTTTGTGACCTTCATCCGCGAAACACGTTTAGGGTGCTTCTAAGAACGAATATATTCCCAAACGAGTCTGAGACGGTGTATATCCCAGAATGACATAGAGGCTAAAGAAATACCATGAATTAATAAAAATCTATCATCGACTGCGACGGGCGCTGCAACAGCTGTTTGTTAAAAATATTGACTCCGACTTTTTAAAATGCATCTGTGAAATATGTCTTAACCTTATAAAATGTAATATACTAATGAAACCCCCTCAGAACGCTCGCCTACGCCGTTACAAGAACATAATACGCACACTATCTCGTAAAAGTCAAACTGTGGGGAAGAAAAAGCGAATTATTGTACAAAGAGGGGAATCATTCCTCCCCATCTTATTTTTAGTTTTGGGACCTTTACTGACTAGATTACTATAATGAAGAAAGTGGTAGTGATTCCGCACGAGGTGTATGCTTCACTGCATAGTTCAAACCACACAACAACGGCCAACCCTCCCCGCGTGCCTCTAAAATACGCAAATGGCTAACATATTAAGAAAACGTTCTTATGACATTTCTAGTCCAACTACCTAGCGGGGTAAATAGACTGTACAGAGGCGTTTATAAAAAGGGAGTAGGGAAAAAAGTTTTTGAGAGGTTTTTGCGGGGCAGGATGCTTATACACTTGATAACCAGGTGAGAAAAAGGTTTAAAACAGCCAAGACAACAGCAGCCTGGATTGATTCTATTTGGCAGGCGGATTTTACAGACATACAGAGATATTCGGTGTATAATTGCGGCTGCCGCTACATCCTATTCATTATAGATGTATTCTCCAGATATTTGTGGTTAATTCCCCTGAAAAATAAATCGCCTGATTCAGTTATTAAATCTACCAAAACGCTGATGTTGAAAGAAAACAGGATTCCTGGCTATTTTTGTACGGACATGGGGAAAGAATTTATAGGCCGAGATTTTCAAAACATGCTGACAGAGTTTAACATCAGTTATTACATTAGCAATTCTATACAAAAGGCATCTTTAGCTGAAAAAGTTCAACGTACCATAAAGGAACGCATGCACCGCTATTTCACACATAGCAATACATACAGGTATATAGACATTCTGGATTCGCTGGCCTCATCCTACAACAGTTCACACCACCGTGCGATTTGTACCTCACCTAATTTAATTTTAGAAAGAGGTACGCATACAGAACGTGAGGTGAGAAAAGATAATCGTAGAGTGTCAACACACTGCGCGTTTCAAAATCAATGATTATGTGAGACTGTCGCGTTCGGGTAATAAATTCGCGAAGGGATTTGAGCATGGTTGGACACGTGAGATTTTTAAAGTTAAGGCTATGAGACCTAAAGACGAGATAATGCTGTATTACGTTGAAGATTTGAATGAGGAAGAAATTGCAGGGTGCTTTTACGGCGAGGAGCTGCAGAAAGTGACATTTAATCTCGGAAAAAATGTGTTTAAAATTGAAAAAATTTTAGGCAGTAAAGGTTCAGGAAAGACAAAAATGTACCTGGTGAAATGACTAGGGTACCCAGAAAGCTTCAACACCTATATTAAAGTTGATGTAATAATGAAGCTGAAGTAGTATACAACATGGCGTCAAACCACTTCTACGTCACACTCCCGTCCTCTTCTTCTCTCTCTGTAGATCCTGGCAATACCCTGACCAACTTTATAACAGAACTCCACGGGTCCATTGAATTGGGCCGCGACTCATATGAAGTAGGAATATGCGAAATTCAACTGGCTACCAAGTTTTTAAATACTGATAATAAAGAATCCGTTTTTACGGTTCTTAGAAACCGTGATGCGTGTGAAAAGACCGGGATAACTCGGGACGAAACCATGCGCGCCGCCCGGAGTGGGGAGGCACAGTACTAAACTACAGTAGTAACACTAGGCCCGGGTCATTATGGCGCAGCCGAGGATGTTGTGAGAGACTTAAATGGTAGTTTGAAAAGATAAAATCTTACGTATGATTTAGTATACGAAATCGTAAACAAAGATACCCCGGCACATACTCTGACTCTAAAATCAGAGGCTAACAGAAATATTAAAGACAAAATGCTGTTCAAAATTATAACCTAGGGTCGATATGGAGCAGCCATCCAAAGAGATACCTTTCACGAAGCACAACATGACTTGTGCAGCTTAATGTATCAGCTGAAATTGCAGAAATTAAACGATGGCCACCCTCCCCTGGACATGTGCTCTATTTACAGCAATATCGTGGAACATCAGTTTGTTGGGGATACCCAGACGCGTCTGCTGAGCATCGTTCACATTCCTAATCATAGAGGAAGGAGCTTAAGCATTACATACGACAAGCCTCAGTATGTCAATGTCGCAACTAACCAACTAACCAATATCTCAATATATATAAGAACAATTGAGGGGAAAAGTTTTCCATTCGGTGACGGGAACTTAACAGTGAAGCTCCACTTTCGTCGCACTGTGATATAATGACCCGAAGGCCTTTCACAGTCTATCAAGGGGTGAGATACCAGCGTGGGAGTGGGATTGGATCCATTTTTTCAACCATAATACGTACGGCTGTCCCTTTGCTGAAGAGTGGTGCCAGATATCTCGGTAGGGAAGCGTTACAATCAGTCTTAACACGGTAAAAGACATAATGGCTGGGGCTAAGCCTAAAGAATCTCTAAAAAGCACTTAAAACGTACACGGGACGAAATCATCAAAGATGCAAAGAGAAAAATACGTAGTGGCGGGATATAGAAGAGTCCTGTACGGAAGGAGAAGAAGATGTTACCAGCACGTGGCGTTAAACGTAAAAGGCCATCAAAAAAGAAGTGTTATAAGCGACTGAAACCTATGGTTGATCACTTTTTTAACTGATATAAGCGAGGGACGTTGCTTTCATGAATCATAAACTCTTTACTACTTGTCGAGAGAGGTGTCACTGTTTCTGGCTCGCCATGGCCCGTTTCATCCATCCGTGTAGTTTACAATGTTGTAAATCGGAGATGGCCCTCTTTGACTTGCCCCCAACGCAAGTTTCTATAGAGCACAGTGACTTTATTACAATTAATCCGTTAAACACCATTAGCTCCCCGAGTCCTCTTGTAGAGTTCGTGATCCCCAGCTCAGGCCCTTATTTTTTTGATCCAAGCTGTGTGCACATGTACGCTAAACTACGAATACCATATTCAGATGGAACGGATTGCGAAGACAAATACGTTTTATTTCCAGAAACAAACTTTCTACACTCCATATTCAGTCAGTGTGACGTGTATTTAAATTAGGTCAACATCTCGGCAGGATCTGGCTACTGTCACCTACGAGCCTATCTGGAAAATGTCCTCAACTTTTCAAAATAAGCGAAGGATACCTTTTTAACTGCCGAAGGTTATTATCAAGCTGAAGATGAAAGTATTATAAAGGACAAATTTAAAAATTATAAAAAGATATATGAATGCTTTGGGCGTCTACACACAGATTTCACATTCCAGGAGAAACTACTTGTGAATGGGGTCGATATGAAAATAAAGCTCACCCGTACGAGCCCTGATATTTGTTTAAATCTGGGGGTTGACCAAGAAGAGAGCTGGAAGCCTGTGGTGATTCATGTTATGGAAACGTATCTCCGCTTGCGTCGAGTGAAATTAAGCTCGGCTAAACAAATAGAAATTGAAAAAAATTTACTACACGCCACAGTAAAATACCCAATTAACATAGTCCAGCTCAAATTGTACACGGTGCCATCAGGGCTGACATCGAAGCAGATAGAAAATGTTGCTCTTGGAGCTCTAACTAAAATATTATTAATTGGAATGCAGGAACACGCTTCTGTGAATGGAAAATATAAAAAGAATGCAGTTAATTTCGAAAATTTCGGCCTTAAAAATATAACCCTATGAATCAATCTTAGGGGTGACATTAGAAACGGATTATTCAACAGAAGCCGTGTTCCCGCTTTGCTCGAGAGCTTATAGTAATCTTGCACATATTGCTGGTACTTGCAACGAATTAGGAATAAGTCCACAGCAGATTGAAACATCTCAATCAGATTGGAATTCGCCAAGTCGCTAGACGCTCCTATTAGTGTACTAGTATACCTCGAATCGCAAGCCCTAATAGAGACTGATAGGTTTAGAGATGTAGTCACAGACTTTTAAAAATGGATACGAATACACTTTAGAAAGTAATGAATAGTGACCGAATCACACGCTCCAAATTTATCGGTGTGTTTACGAAGAATGAAACACTGAAGCTTCCAGCTACGAGACACTGCGACGCACTTATTCTAAATACGGATGTTAGTAACGGAGAAGGGATTCATTGGATAGCCGTTTATTTTAAAAATAGGGAACGACTGTACTATTTTAATTCACTCAGGGGGCCATCCTTAGAATGATGCTATTATTGTAAAATTTCTCGAGCAATTGCATATTCCCCAAATTGTCTGGAACCCTTACTGATTCTAGGGCTACTATAGCAATACCTCTGGCATGTACTGCCTATCCTTTCTCATGCGGGTATGAATTTACAAATTTTTTAAAATTATTCGATTTGTATGACAACGAAATGATGCTCTGGTAAGCACCCACATAAAAAAACGGTTCCAGTTTGTATGCACTCGTTGTATTGTGTGAAGTTTTACGCGTATATATATTTATATATAATTGTAACTTCATCAATCGTAGCAATATTGTGTAAAATTATAAATGTACCCAATAACATTAGTTTGTGTGGCGTTTAAGGACGAGGCTTATATTTTGTAGCTTACTTAAAAATGTAATGGATGCTATTTCTGTGACTAAATTAAGTTGGATATATTCCGAGTGTTTTCTCTTGGAGGAAATCTAACTGCCCATCGAAAGGCAATATCCCTCAGTTATCCCCCGCGGTACACTCCAGGGCACCAATCAGTGAGAACCTACAGCGTGCCACATCCCCACATCCCCCACCCAAAGGAATAACGGAAAAACTTTCCCTCCCTCATTTCTAAAGTAAAGTCAAATACCTCACTTAATAAATTACAATTTTGAGTTAATATTTCGAGCACAATCATTTATACACTATTAGAAACATGGCAATGGTAAATCAATTCATACTACCCTGTGGATACTGTAAAAAGAAACAGATGAATCAAAAACAATTCGCTGAGATCTTTGCCAGACCTTAGTCGAATTTCAATGCCTGAAATGGAGCGACGAAGAAATCTCTCTTATAACGGGCGCTAAAGTGAACGGAATCAAGTTCTTCTGCAAAAGCTGCATAATCGAAATAAACTCGTTTACAGTTTTTAAAGCAGAACGAGACTATGAGGAAAAGGCAAAAGAGGAGCTTATGAATAGTGAACAGAGAAAAGAAATAGAAGGAACGAAGATAGTACGAGAGGAAACTGCGAAAAACGAACAGGAAAAGAAAACAGCAAAAGTAAAATAATAGAAGCCCCAACAGAGGAAACAGAGCACAAAACCAAAGCCAAAGTTTTCAAACAAATGGCATTAGCAGCAATAGGAAAAAACAAGTAGACAATAAAGAAACAATACTGAAACAGCCAAAAACAAAGGCCCCAAGTAAAAATGGGGAAGAAAATATATGTAAATAATATGTGAAAGGAATATGCAGATATAAGGGAGGAGAATGTATTTACAAACACCTTCCCTTGGGCAACTACTTCTACAATAATGGGCACTGCAAATTTTGTGGAAAATGCAAGTTTTACCATCCGGACATTTGCAAGACCTACGCGACATGTGGAACCTGCCAGTACGGGAGAAAATGCTACTACCATCATCTCCCAACAAGTTCAAAGGACAAAGGACAAGTCTCAAATGAAAACAGAAGGAATGGGAAAAAAATATGTACCCAAATAGCAAACAAAACACAGCACACAAAGTTTTTTCAACATCTAGGACACAATACGGCTGTTAAGTCTTATACAGCACATGCAGCTGACACAGCTGGGAACCCTCGAGCCGGACCGCTACATGGCAAGAGGCTACCAGAACAGGTTGGCGGGAGAGGATCCATCTCGGAGGACCACAAGGTTACAAAACACGCGATATCAAAGGACAACGAAATTAAAAGGCACAAGGGGCAATGCAAAACAAAGAACATAAACATTGTCCTGGCAAATATTCAAGAAATAAAATCGAACAATTCACTAAACAAAGTTTCGTACCTGAAATGTTTTATGGACGAAACAAGGGCGGACATCGCATGCCTCACAGAAACACATCTTAAGGACTGCCAAGGAAACTGCAATAACTGTGAACACTGTATCGGTAAGAAAGAATTGCATATCGATGGATTCAACTTACTAAGAGTGGATAGAACAGCGTAACGTAATGGTGGTTGTGCTATTTATATACATGAGAGGCATATGACAGAGACAGTAATAAGCAAATCCAACAGTTTCGTGGAAACCCTTGCAGTGAAAATAGAGAAACTAAACGTGGTACTGATAGTCATCTGTAGACCTCCAAACTCTCCAAATGAAAAATTTTCGGATGCCATTGATGATATCAGAACCCTAATAAAGTCCGTAAACTCTCCATCCCCTAATATGATGCTCTGTGGCGATTTTAATTTCCCATTTATAAAATACAAAAAGGTGGGTAGAAATATATTTATACAGCAAGATAAGGGGGGAACAAGAGAGGACCAGGAGCAAGCAAAAATGCTGATGGCTCTCACAAATGAATTTATGCTGATACAGGAGATAACAGAAAATACCAGGAAAAATAACTGCCTAGATCTGGTATTCACAAATAACACGAACTTGATTGCCGATATAAAAATAACCCCAACTACTATCTCAGACCACAATATAATCGAGTTATTAACAAATATGGCGATAACTTTAAAAGATAATACACATATGGAAGGAAGAAGCAAATTTGGGGCTTTTAACTTAAACTCCAAGACCATAAATTGGGAAGAAATCAGATCACGCATGGTGCAAATAGAGTGGAGAACAGTTTTCGAGAATAAAACAACTGAGGAAATGCTAACAATCTTGGAAGAAAAGACGTTGAGAATTTTGGAAAAATATGCTACGAAAGCACAGCCAAAAGTAAAGAAGAACTGGCTAGAGAGAGAAAAGAGAAGAATATTCCGCAAAAGAAAGGGAGTAGCGACGAAGTTAGCTAATTGCGGAGACAACAATGCCAGGAAAGTAATAAAAGAAAAACTGGAGAGAATCGATTGGGAAATACAAACTATGATAAAGGGCCATACAGAGAGGGAAGATGAAAATGCGATAGACCCAATAAAGGAAAATCCAAAATACTTCTACAGCTATGCGAAAAGGAAAACAAAAACGCTCGCTACTATCGGGCCCTTAAGGAAAAGAAATAATGAAATAAAAGACGATTTGAAAGAAATATCTGAAACATTGAGAGTCCAGTATGAATCGGTCTTCAGTACCCCAAAAAGTGACAAAGCGATACCTGACATAGATGCATTCTTCAAAGACAAATTGCAAGGAGAATGTACAACAGACTTTGATTTCACCCCACAAGATGTAGCGAGAGCTATAGGACAAATGAAATTACATTCAGCTGCAGGTCCGGACAAATGGAATGCACTATTAATTAAAAACTGTAAAAATGAAATTGCTACACCCTTATACTGGATATGGGGAATATCCCTAGACACTGGGGAAATACCGAGCATCTTGAAAAGAGCAAACATCGTCCCTATATATAAAGGAGGGGATAGATCTCAAGCAAAGAACTATAGACCAGTGTCCATGACGTCCCACCTCACCAAAATTTTTTAAAGAATAGTCAGAGAGAAAATCTGACTTCTTGGACACATTGAAAAGATTCAACGAAAATCAACACGGATTCCGATCAGGAAGATCATGTCTATCACAACTTATAGAGCATTATAACAATGTCCTAGATCCACTTGAAGGCAATGAAAACTATGATGTCATATACACGGATTTTCCTAAAGCTTTCGACAAATGTGATCATGGTATAATAATACATAAAATGAAACACATGGGAATAACAGGCAAAGTGGGAAAATGGATCTACAACTTCCTCAGAAATCGACTACAGGTGGTCAAAATTCAAGGTGTATCATCATCATCACCAGAAGTACGCAGCTCAGTGCCACAAGTTTTAGTGCTGGCCCCACTCCTGTTCATTATCATGCTAACAGACATAGACAGAAGAGTTAACAGCAACAGTATAGTAACATCATTTGCGGACGATACAAAGATCAGCAGAAAAATCAGCGATGCAAACGAAATAGAAGCCTTGCAGAGGGACACAAACAAAATATACAAATGGACAGAAGACAACAATATGACATTTATCACCGAGAAATTTCATCTTTTGAGATGTCGTAGAAATGAGGAACTTGAAAAGACTGCAGATTATGCTCCAGAGACAAGAAATTCAGAGAAGCACGAAAGCGGGCGACCTGGGGGTAATAATGACTGATGATGCCAAATTCGAGATACAAAATCAGATAGCAATAAACAAAGCAAAAAGAGTCGCGGGACAGGTACTAAGAACGTTCAAAGGGAGGGACAAGACAGTAATGATTCCCCTGCTGAGAACACTGATCATACCAAAACTTGAATACTGCTCAGTTTTGACGTCCCCATATAAAAAGGAAGAAATTAATAAACTAGAAGAAACGCTGAGACATTTCATAGCAAAGAATGATGGTTGCAAAGAACTCAACTACTGGAAAAGACTCCGTAAATTAAACCTGTACTCCCTGGAAAGAGAGAGGTATATCATAATCTACATATGGAAAATGATCGAAAAACTGATACCAAACCTAAAACTAAACCTAATTACCATCCAAACAACGCTGGAAAATAGGAAAGGCAGAATGTGTGGTGTTCCCAAATTAAAGGCCCGACTCTGAAGGAAAATAGCTTGGTTGTCAAGGGGCCAAGAATTTTCAACCAGCTTCCTAAGGACCTTAGAAACCTTACAGGGGTCAAAGTTGAAGTCTTCAAGAGAAGATTAGATGCCTGGCTCAGGACGGTACCAGATGAGCCGGGCGTACCTGGCTATGTACGGTGGAGAGCGCAAGAGCTTGACCTTCGTGTGAAAAAAGACGATGCACGGAACCCAAACAAGGTTAACAAGGTATACATACGTATATATATATATATATATATATATATATATATATGAGATTATTGTCATGCCTACATGACGTAAAAATGTGCTGTATACAGTAAACGCTATTATGTATTAATTTATAAAACATTCCTCATACCTTTATCACTTACTGAAATGTTGAAAATACAAGGCTTATTCTTACCAACACACACAAGAAAAAAGAAAACACTCACATCACTTCATCGACGACCCGGCAATCGTAGGACCGAGGGTCCAATAAAACTTCTCCCCACGTGTTCAAATCACATCTATGATATGTGTTTCTTCAAAACTATTACGAAAAGTTTCTATAACACGATACAGCTCCACCTGGGTCCTTTAAGAAAAAAAGCCACGGTTGAAGACAGGAAATTTTAAATTATTTTATGGTCAGTTCATATATTTCTTCTGAAGAAAGTTTCCGGGCTCTGAATTATGAATATTTGTTTATCCGCTTCATATATAATTAATGTTCATTCTTATCATTATTACCCAGGGTACCCACTTATCTGCTAACCACTTTCTTTATTGTGCGGAAGGATGATCAGCTCGGGTTTACTGCGCGCCGCATGCTGTCACCGGGTCTCGACTCTGTCCGATGGATTTGTAGTCAGCAATGCTAACCACTACAACACCGAGGTGCATATATATATATATATATATATATATATATATATATATATATATATAATGAACACCTGAAGCGAATAAATAATACATTATAGGGACATATATAAAAGCAATGAATTAATTATTCGTATTCGACATTGGTATCCCCTTAATTATTCCGACAGAAGGAAATGAAAGAAAACGGGGAAAATTCGGTTCGATTAAAGTAGAATTGATGGAGAAATTATGTCTGTTTTAGGCTTCCAACTTATTTCCCTTCCAACATTTTTTTTATTTCTTTTTAAAATTTTGTCACACACACACACACACACACACCACACACACATATATATATATATATATATATATATATGTGTGTGTGTGTGTATATTATATATATATATATATGTGTGTATGTGTGTGTGTGTATATATATATATATATATATATGCCTTATATATAGGAAGAGAGAGAGAGAGAGAGAGAGAGAGAGAGAGAGAGAGAGAGAGAGAGAGAAAGAGAGAAGTTATAAAAAAAGCTTTGGTGGAAATACAGGTACATAATTTATACTTACATTTCGCGCGTGTTGCAGCCCATTGTAGCAATCTAACCAGATTCCCAATGTTGACCACATCCTGCAATGAAAATAATTCTCCGCGGTCAGATGCGTTCAAGAGTAGCATTGCTGTTTCAGCACTGTAGAACATCAGGATAAAAACACTCTACCGTGTATATATATATATATATATATATATATATATATATATATATATAATATAATGAAAAATGAAATGAAAAGGTTTATTGGCAGACTATAGTCCATATGACAAATATTATTAATACAATGACAGTTCATATACTAAGGATAGAAATATATACAATTGATTAGAAATAATACTGTAATGTCGAAGCTAAGTGGAGCTACAGACAGACGTTTTCGTACCAAGAAGTCCATAGTTTAGAAAATAAATGGCAGGACTCATGGATAGCTTGGATGATCGGGTTGGTTGATTTTTTAATTCTTTGCATTAGACTGTATTGAGCACGTCTTGTTACCTCCGGGAAGCTCGGGACATTGCGGGTAGCAAACATTTGCGAATCTGAGCATCTCGGGGGTAATTTATGTAAGCGTCTAAAAGACCTGTTCTACAGCAAATTTAGGGTTCTGCCAGAACCTTTTTTATAATTCACCCAGAGTTGCTGTCCGTATATATTACTGCAGAAAGTACGAAAGAGAGTGTCTTTAGCTTCACTTGTACAGAATCGAAAGTTCCTTATGGTCATATTCGCTTTAGCACACAGGCTTCGAGATTGTTTTCTTATATCCGAGTCATCACTCAAGGAGCTGGTAATAGTTTGACCCAAATACTTAAACTCTTGTACTTCCTCAATTACCTCATCATTCATTTTAAACCTTATATCAGCTGGCTGATTACAGCTTTCAGGATGAAATTGCATAACCTTAGTTTTTGTAACATTAAAAAGAATATCATGTTTCTGCGAATATTCTTTGCAGATTTTTAGTAGCCGATCCAGACCTTTAACAGAGGGACTTATTAACACCATATCATCGGCATAAACTAAGTTATTTATCCTTGTGTTATCTATACAACAACCCACTGTTACCTCGTTAAGTGAAGCAATTAATCCGTCAATATATAAATTAAACAGCTTAGGGGAGAACAAGGAGCTTTGTCTCACCCCGCAAGAGGAGCCAAAACACTCGGATAGTACATTGCCTCACCTAACAGTGAAAGATTGGTAGGAATACCAAAATTTAAATAAATTTAGTATGTACATGGGAACCTTCCTGTCTTCTAGTTTTGCAAGTAAAATATTGTGGTTCACCCTATCATATGCCTTACTTATATCTAAGAAACCGCTATAACTAGTTGAATTACTGTCAATGTATTTAGATATTGTTTCTTTAAATACATAGATACACAGGTCAGTTGAGTGGGACCTTTTAAAGCCAAACTGATTAGATGTCCATAGGAAATCATTTAATCGGAGTAGCAAGAGTTTTTCTAGTAGTTTCGAGAAGCAGGAAGCGACAGCAATATTCCTGTAATTATTGCTGGACAGAATGTCTTCGTACTCATTCGATAAGTCATCTACCCCTGACGCAGAACCAGTCTTTAACTCTTTAATTAACCTCTTTACTTCAGAAAATGATATCAAAGTATTTTCCCTTGTCCCTCCCACAATCGTTTCGCTGCAATCTATCTTAAGATTATCCCTACTTACACTATTAAGAATGTTAGGATAGTGGTTTTTCCACAGCTTTGCAATTTCATCCTCCCCCGACACCCCATCGATTGTCGGAGGGAAGACATTTTTGACACCCATTTGATTCTTAACAAATTTCCAAAATTTGTTATTATCGTTATTTATGCGAGCTTCACAGGCTTTTGATGCTCGAATAGACTCTTCTTGTTTACATCGCCTTGTGGCCGCCTTATATTGACCCCTACTTCTACACATATTCATGTATACTGGTCCTAATCTGGGTCTACCATGAAAGCACCACAAATCATAGGCGTCTTTCGATTCCCTCTTCAGGGGGGCAATAAAATCATTCCATCCAGGAATAATCTTAGTATGATAGTTGTAAGATTTAATCAGGGGGCTTCCTGCTTCTCTTAAAAGGGATATTATCTTACTATAATACCTATCTATGAGTTTACATAGAAAATCATTTGAGCAAGGATTATTACAGACAAGATGCAAAATTTCTAAATTATTAAAAAGGTGACTTGTTCTGTCTTTGTATTCTATTTTCTGTTGCATATTAACATTAGACCAATCGACGCGATTATTCTTACCTATTGAGTTCTTGTTATGTCATGTTGCGCATAAATTGGTAAAGTTAATTAATATTTCTAATGGTCTATGATCAGAAAGAAGGAAATCATGCAAAATATGAGCTCTAACAATTCAATCCTTTAGATTATTACTAGTGAGACAGGGATGAATCCACCTGGTGATACAACTCATATCACTAACGTATGTAAAATTACCACTGGTTACCCCTAATACCTCTACCTCGCCGCGGAGACCGGTTGAGGAAACCTTCGGGAAGGGCGGCTGTTAACAGTGACCCACCCGTGCTCCTACCTCGATCTCCCTGAGACAGGGTTCGCATGCCTGGGGGATGGGTGGCACAACCTTTGGGGGATAGGAGACCCCTCCCTTACTCTGTGGCTTGGTGAGGGTCTGTTAACGGTGCTTATATATATATAACTTAGTTGAATATATATATATATATATATATATATATATATATATATATATATATATATATATATATATATATATATATATATAAATATGTGTAATATATGCATTTCACATCGTGATTGCAACTTGCATAACATCTGCTTCGAATACGTCTGGTGACGAAATGATTTCTATTTGACTGTCTGTATTCATTGCGGCTAGCAACGTGTGATCATCCACCGGTAAAAATAACAACTAATATGATCCCGATATGTACGTTGAACCCTTTTATATGTGGGGCACTGTTTTAAATTGTGACATAGGTCTGAGATCGGAAGACCAATCGCCAACTCAATGACTTCCGGATTGGAGGATAACGTCTCTGTGGGCGTGACTTTGTCATTTGTATGTGGGTCTATGGCCCAGTTCAAATGACGTAGGCCTCTCCGCCAACTCGACACTTTCTGATTGGTCGATGTCGTTTCTCTGGGCGTAATATTGTCAAAATTGGCTTAAACAACCCTCAGATTTTTTTAAATTTGATAGGTGGACGCTGAACATAATTTAAATTAATTTTTAGCACTATTTTAATTTAGCATTATTATTATTCTTATTATTGCTGTTATTATTTTAGGCCTACGTCCCTATAGCTGCATCTGTACATTTTCATAATTCACCACTTTATAATACGTAAGATTCGCTTTTTTATGAAAATGAAAAAATCTGGCATAACAATTAAATTATATTATAAAAATTTTAATGCCTACGTCCCTATTTTTGGCCCATGAGATTATAAAGGAAGGGACAGATCTCAAGCAAAGAACTATAGACCAGTGTCATTGACGTCCCACCTCACCAAAGTATTTGAAAGAATAGTTAGAGAGAAAATTTACGATTTCTTGGAGACACTGCAAAGATTCAACGAAAATCAGCACGGATTCCGAGCAGGTAGATCATGCCTATCACAACTAATAGAACACTACAACAATATCCTAGATGCACTGGAAGGCAATGACAACTACGATGTCATATACACAGATTTTGCTAAAGCTTTCGACAAATGTGACCATGGTATAATAGCACATGAAGTGAAATATATGAGAATAACAGGCAAACTGGGAAAATAGATCTACAACTTCCTCAGAAAACGTCTACAGGTCGTCAAAATTCAAGGTATATCATCATCAGAATCGGAAGTACGCAGTTCAGTACCACAAGGGACAGTACTGACCCCACTCCTGTTCATTTTCATGTTAACAGACATAGACAGCGGAGTAAAAAGAGTAAATAGTAACATCCTTTGCAGATGATACAAAGATCAGCAGAAAAATGAAGTGGAGGCCTTGCAGAGGGACACGAACAAAACACATAAATGATCAGACGACAACAACATGACATTTAACACCGAGAAATTCCAGCTGTTGAGATATGGTAGAAAAGAGGAACTCAGACTGCATATTATGCTCCAGATAGACAGGAAATTCAGAGAAGCACGAAAGCGGTCGACTTGGGGGTAATAATGACCGATGATGCGAAATTCGAAATACAAAATCAGATAGCGATAAATAAAGCAAAAAGAGTCGCGTGACAGGTACTAAGAACTTTCAAAAGAAGGGGCAGGACAGTAAAGATTCCTTTGCTAAAAGCATTTTGGAACAATCCTTTGTATTTAATATTTCTATTATCCAGCGATTTTAGGGTCAGGGCATGTGCAGGGGTATCTTTGTTTACGATTTCGTATACTAAATCAGCCGTAAGATTTGAGCTTTTTAAACTTGCGATTAAGTCTCTCACAACATCCTTGGCCGCACCATAACGACCCGAGCCTAGTGTTACTACTGTAGTGTAATACAGGGGTTCCCCACTCCGGCCGGCCCGCATGGTTTCATCCCTAATTACCCCTGCCTTTTCACACTCATCAGGATCTCTAAGAACCGTAAAAACGGGTTCTTTATAATCAATACTTAAGAGGTTGGTGGATAGCTGAATTTCGCATAACCCCACCTCATACGAATTTCGCTCCAATTCAATGGGCCCATGGAGTTCTGTTACAAAGTTGGCAAGTGTGTTGTTAGGATGTACAGAGAGAAGAAGAGGACGGTAGTGTGATATGGAAGTGGTTAGGCGCCATGTTGTATACTATTTAAGCTTCATTATTGCATCAGCTTTTATATAAGTGTTGAAGCTTTCTGGGTACCCTAGTCATTTCACCAGGTACTTTTTTCTCTTTCCTGAACCTTTGCTGCCTAAATTTTTTTCAATTTTATACACATTTTTTCCTAAATTAAATGTCACTTTCTGCAACTCCTCGCGGTAAAAGCCTCCTGCGATTTCTTCCCCATTCAAATCTTCAACGTAATAACTTACAGCATTATCTCGCCTTTAGATCTCACAGCACTAACTTTAAAATCTCACTTGTCCATCCTTGCTGAAATCCTTCGCGAATTTGTTTCCCGAACACGACAGCCTTACGTAATCATTGATTTTGAAACGTGTAGAGTGTGGCGGCGGTGTTCCATCTCTTCTCACATCAGGCTCTGGGCGCATACCTCTTTCTAAAACTTCGTTCGGTGTTGTGCCAATCGCGCGATGGTGTGAACGGTTGTATGACGAGGCCAATGATCCCAGAATGTTTATATATCTGTATGTGTTTTTATGTGTAAAATAGCGATGCATGCGTTCCTTTATGGTACGTTGAACTCTTTCAGCTAAAAAGACCTTATGTATAGATTTGCTAGTGTAGTAACTGATATTAAACTGTCAGCATGTTCTGCAAAGCGCGGCCTATAAATTCTTTCCATATCCGTACAAAAATAGCCTGGAACCCTGTTTTCTTTCAACATCAGCGTTTTGGTAGCTTTAGCAACTGTTTCAGGCAATTTATTTTTCAGAGGAATTAGCCACAGATATCTAGAGAATACATCTATTATGAATAGTATGTACCGGTAGCCGTCATTATCCACTGAATAATTTTGCATGTCTGTTAAATCCGCTTGCGAAATAAAGTCAATCGAAGCCGCTGTTGTCCTGGCTGTTTTAAAACTTTTTCTCACCGGCTTATGAAGTGAGGTTATAAGCATCCTGTTTCTGAAAAAATCTCTCAACATCTTTTTACCCTAACATAGGAGGCTGGGTTAGAAATGTCATAATAGCGTTTTCTTAATAAGGTTGGCTATTTGCGTATTTTAGAGACACGTGGATAGGGTTGGCCGTTGTTGTTCGGTCTCTTCTTTCTCCTCTTCAGAGATGCTACCGTTGGGGATGATGGCGTACTCAGTTGCGGCACATGCGAGACTTGCTCCAAGTCTTTTAACCTATTCAGATTTCCTATCAATGTTTTGGGGCCATCTATTTGTTGTAGTCTTGCTTTAATATGCTTCCATCCTGATGGTGATGGCCTGTCCCACTTTCTCAACAGATCATGGACAACGTCAACGATATTCGATCTCTGTACCCTTGTTCCTTCAACAATGACCTCGCCTGTATCGGTACACTGTATGATAGGGTCCTCACTCAATAGATTATAAAGACTTAAACCTTTATTCCTCAATGTATGTGGGAGACTTCTTTTTAATACATGCTCTATGTGTTGCGTTCCGTTATTCTTTGTTTGGTCATCTCTAACGTCGGCCCCAGGTCCTTTGTCGCCATGCTCATCGTTGCCCGCGCTGTGACTAATAACCACGGGGATCTCTGTCGGAGTCTTATAATCTTCGTACTCATGAAGAAATTTCTGCAGAGCCTCCTGGTACAAGATCCTTTTCTCATCAGGTGACATTTCACTGTTTAATAGGTCTATCAATTCGCTTTCCATTCTTTTAAGCCTGGTTTTACGGGGTTCTATAACCGTGTCTAGACTCTTTGAACTTTGTAGTGAAGCATACACCTGGTGCGGAATCACTACCACTTTCTTCATTATAGTAATCTAGTCAGTAAAGGTCCCAAAACTAAAAATAAGATGGGGAGGAATGATCCCCCTCTTTGTACAATAATTCGCTCTTTAATCCCACAGTTTCACTTTTACGAACGAGCGTACGTATTATGTTCTTCTAACGACGTAGGCAAGCCTTCTGATGGGATTTCATTGGTACATTACATTTTATAACATTAAGGCAGATTTCACAGATGCATTTTAAAAAGTCGGAGTCGATATTTTTAACAAACATCTGCTGCATTGCCCGGGGCAATCGATAATAGATTTTTATTAATTCGCGGTATTTCTTTAGTCTCTTTGTCATTCTGGAATATACACCGTTTCAGGCTCGTTTGGGAATATATTCGTTCTTAGAAGCACCCTAAACCTGTTTCGCGGGTGAAGGTCACAAAGCAAATATCCGTAACGTTGACTTGTAGCTTCTTTATAAACTTCCAAAAGCTCCTTACGCTAATTCGGGAATATTTGATTGGCTAATACCCCAATTTGTGACATCTCTACGTTGCGCGAATAAGACTAGATATTGTGTATCGCGCATGTATCTATTTTTGAAAAATAGATTCTGATTGATGAAGAATACGCTTATGTTAAGATGGTGGGAGAAAACTGTAAATGTCTCGGCAAACGTTTTATCCATATCCAACATGAGATCGTCAATTACAATGACTGTACGCTCATTTCCCTTTAACGACTTAACGTCATATACACCTTTGTGGAGCAAAATATCATCTTGGTACTCGTTGAACACTGACTGGCTCGTCGAATAGCACCATATTACTTTATGCCCAAATTTTGAGAACATCTCCCCCCTTATTTTTAATGATTTTAATCATAAACTCAGTTTTAACACATCCTGCAGGGCCAGATATAATATATGTGGATGGGCTTGTGAACCTGAATTTTTCTACGGATTCCATCTCTAACACGTCACACCCCTAAGTGGAACATTTAGAAAATATAATAAAAATTTAAGTGATGTTCCTTATATTCTTGTTTTTCTTCTTCTTTCACAGAACCGTGAATGACGATGAGGTACAGCAACTCATCATCGATATTACAGACGACCCCGATGAGAGTGTAGTGTGGTTACAGACTCCATCCCCACTGACGAACCCTCACCAGCGACACCACCACATGGCAGTTCAAAGCGGAGGTACGATGATGAAGAACCTTCCACGTCACGTATAAAACGTGCCAGGAGTGTACCGGCTGCTAGACCCCCAGTAATAGAGCCCCAGCCCTCTACGTCTTACGACACAACCTCCACGCTAGCTCCCTCCCCAATTAAATTTGTACCCCCTTATTCCTGTTCAATTCCGGTTACATCCTCCACACCAGCAGCTTCTCCCTCTGCAGAGGAAGGTATAACATTCGAACTGGTGCGCACCGCTAACCCCACCCCGGCCCTCAATAGAAATCGGTACGTGGTCAGGGTTGACCCTGGAGCCCTGAATAGCAACGGTGTTGGACTGCGACGCGTAGTACAATATATTGTGCCCTTCAAAACAGCGACAAACGTGAAGTCAGGACGAGGCTGTCCTTCGGGTTCGGGTCAGATGACGGGGATGTAGATGATTTTTGGGTGGTAATACCACTCAGACGCTTGGCAGCTGTGGATATAGATTACATTTTGGGCCGTATAATGCAGGCCTCTGAAAGTATGGACAACTTCACGGTAGATAGTGAGAGAGTATTCTGGGTTGCGGGTCATAGTGTCACACCTTATACTCTTAATTTCAATTCTAAGGCTATTTACAGACAGCATATAAATGTCGATCGTGGTTGCGGCTTTATAATAATAGTCTTGGCCCATATGTTTGCTGTGCTAAATACACAGACCCAAAAAATTTAATTTGGCTGCCTACGATTGTGCAGCGTGCCCGTAAACTAGCTTCAGATTGTAAGCTTGAGTTTGAGTGTAATATGGGTCCTGAAGAGCTGAAAAGGGTAGAGCAGGAAATGAATGTTCGTATAGTTGTGTTTTGAATGGATCATCATCGTAGGACTGTGTATGTTTTTAAAAGCTGTGTGCGAGATCATACAAGACCTCTACTTATTTTAGGATTATCAGGAACAACGTATCTCCCCATCCGCAATATAAGGGGCCTTTACGCGAGTTATGATAAAAGTCGAAAATATGGACGGCATCATGATTTGTGTAAGGGATGTCTCAAGTTTGCGGATGATATAGTGCAACGGTGGCCAAACCCCGGCTCGCGAGACAATTTTGGTTTTTATTGTATTTATCATAAAAGGCAAAATTCATAATATAAATTTTTTTTTTTTTTCCCATAAAAAAAATATGAAAAAAAACGGAAAAATTGAATTGACAATAAAATGCGTCATGCGTACGACAATTTCTTTTGCGTGACAGGCACTAAGCGGGATAATTATGTAATTAACACCAATCGCCACTCACCAGTGTCCAGTACCCCTCGAGCTACCCTGCGGGCCGCGTGTAGTAACGAGTGAGAGTGTTTTAAAATTGGCTTCTTAGATCAAATAGTGGCTATTTTTCTCAGCTATACAAGTGAAAGTTATACAACCCCTTAGTTGATTAAAATGACTGAGCAGACAAAGTGTAAGAAACGGAAATATGAAGAAGAAAATAGTTTTTTTAAACAGGAGTGGGAGGAGAGTTTTGCCTTTACTATTAAGGGTGGGAAACCTGTGTGTCTTATCTGCCACGTGGCACTCAATCACTTTAAAGCCAGTAACTTAAAGCGGCATCATGAAACTAACCATAAAAATTTTATTACAGGATTTCCTCCCAAATCAGAATTGCGGAAGACTAAGTTAACAATGTTGAAATCTAGCCTAGTTGCCCAACAAACTGTACTTTCATCATTGTGTAAGACAGCTGACTTAACTACTGAAGCTAGTTTTGTTATGGCATGGAATATTGCTCGTGCTCAACTTCCCTACAGTAGTGGAGAATTTGTGAAGAAGAATATTGCCGATGTTACTGCAATTCTCGCTCCAGATAACACAAAGCTTCGAGAACAAATAGCAAGTATTTCTAATTCCCGCCACACTACAGAGAGACGTATTTCCAAGATCAGTGCTGAAATTACATGCTCGTTGCAGAGTGATTTGAAGAATTCTGTTGCATTCAGTTTGGCCCTCGATGGATGAATCCACAGATATTAAAGATAACCCTCAACTGGCGATATTTGTTCGTTATGTTACTGGCGATGGAAATGTGAAAAAAGAACTCTTGGACTTAATGACCCTAAGAGAAACCACCAGAGGGGTTGACATAAAGAACGCACTTGACGAGGCATTATCAAATGCTCAAGTACCATTGAATAAACTTGTCAGTGTTGCAACAGATGGAGCACCAGCTATGGTAGGACAAAATGTAGGCCTAGTTGGGCTCTTGACACGCGCTCCCAAGTATCCTGTGTCTCTTTATTCAGTGTATCATTCACCGTGTTCATTTGGTAAGCAAATACTTTAGGTATGACAGTGTTATGAAATGTGTTCTAGAAATTGTGAATTTCATTCGTTCAAATGCAAAAACGCACCGAGGGTTTAGAAATTTTATCGAAGAGCTGGATCTTCAAGATAAGCCAGATGACCTTTCATTCTACTGTATTGTAAGGTGGTTATCAACTAGTAATCTCCTGAATAGGTTTGTTGCACTGTTGGAGCCTATCATTGATTTCTTGAAAGAAAAGGGAAAGTCATATCCCACAACTAGAAGATCACGAATGGGTGCAGGATCTGATGTTTTTTACTGATGTAATACAACACCTTCAAAATCTAAATTTGGCACTTCAGGGAAAGGATAAGGTCATTTCTGACCTTACACAGACAGTTTTCAGTTTCCAGAATAAAATAAAGCTCTTCCAAAAAGATCTAGGAACAAAACATTTTTACCACTTTCCCCACCTGAAAAACCGAGCAAACATTTTTCCTGATATTGAAATAAAAGATAGTAAATTGGAGGAATACAAAGGTAAATTAGAAGGACTAATTGATGATGTTCAGTTCAGGTTGATGAACTAAAGAAGCTAAAACCATGCTTCGAATTTCTTGTAAATCCTTTCCTGATTGATGTCGTCAACGATGGCTGTCCTGTTACCACACCTTTTGCTACGGAAGCTGCTTCAATACAAACAGAACTTTTGGAGCTACAGGAGGACGTGGGTTTAAAGTTGATACATAAAAGCTTATCTGCAGTTGAGTTTTGGAAGCAAGTACCAGAGACAAAGTATCCTCACCTCAGGAAAGCCAGTTTCCGACTTGTCTCAGTTTTTGGGACAACTTATTGCTGTGAAGCACTCTTCTCGGTAATGAAGTTTGTAAAGTCAAAACATCGTGCTGCCCTCACTAACGAACACCTGACTGAGCTTCTTCATACCGCCTTAACATCACATCGGCCAGACTTTAAAATATTAACAGCCAAAATTAAACAATTTAATAATGTGAGTATAACTATATGTATATGTATATGTTTTTAATAATTAAATTCTTTTTAAAATATTTTGCGGCTCTCGTACATCTGATAAACGTCGTGTGTGGCTCTTGGGTCCAGGAAACTTGGCCACCCCTGATATAGTGGAACATTGTAAGGAATGCCACATGGTGTATGAGCAGTGTAAAAGCCCCAAATGTGAAAGTCGTGTAGTTGAAGCTGAGAAGAGGGAATGTACTGTAATGTGTGTAGACGTACATTTTTCACTAATAAATGTTTTGAGCTCCATAAGTCAACTGGCACTTGCAGGAAAATGAGAATCTGTGAATGTGGTATGTTTCATATGATGGATAATTGGGGAAAGTTTGAGCATAAATGCGATGAAATTCACTGTTCTACATGTCATGAAAAATATTAGGGGGATGGAGTGAAGCATGTATGTTATATGAAAGATGCTAAGCCTAAAAATAAGCCCTGCATAACTGTGTACTACGATATAGAAACTTACACAAACCCTGAAACCAAAGAGATTATCCCACATCTACTCGTAAGCCAGACTATCTGCGATGAGTGCATGGAGGTTGAATGTGATGAATGTCACAAGTCCAGTAAACGGACAAACGTTTTTAATACGATAGCACACGACAGTCCTGTGAAACTCTTTGTATCCTATATTGTCAAGTTAGCGGAAAAGTTCAAAAAAATTATTGTGTATATTCTTGCCCATAACGGGGCAAAATTTGACACACGGTTCCTTTATAAGGAACTGCTTGAGCACGAGTCATCAGAGATATTCACGGGTGATCCCCTAAAAAGAGGAAACAAACAAACTTATACAAATGCAGATAAGAGGTAATGTTCAGTTTAAAGCTACTTTATTATTCACACGTTGTAAACTAGCCAAGCTACCCAAGGTGATGGGTGTAGCTGCCGAAGTTTCAAAATGGTATTTCCCTTACACTTTCCTCACTAGCGACACTTTAAATTACGTAGGACTACCTCCCCAAAACAATACTTTAACTACACCAACATGAGTGATAATGAGCGTGAAGATTTTGACCGCTACTACAACAGTTTTAATAAAGCTGATCCATACAATATAGCTGATGAATATGAGCGTTATTGCGTGAATGATGTGCGCGTGCTTAGAGTATGTTTCCAGGACTTTAGAAAGATGTACATAAACCGTTTCAACTGCGATCCACTGCAAGTCGCAACCACAACTGTCTCATTGTGCTTTACGGTATTCAAGAACATTTTCATGCCTAAAGACACCTTGGCCGTCATTCACAGAAACAACCCTCGCAGTTATGGGCACAAGGCTATTTACTGGCTCATACACATACAACAGCAGACAGGAGTATACATAAAATACGCCCGCAACACGGGAGAAGTACCCATTAAGGTAAATGGTCGTGTTTTTTGTGTTGATGGTCTAACCCAGGGTTTCTCAACCTTTTTTTCCCTATCGCCCCCTTTTGGTTATTTTTTAAAGCAATCGTCCCCCAAAAAATTCTTAATGAAACTAAAATGACATTTTACTTACGTTGTTTATTCAATGTGACCCTTGTGCTTGATGCTTTGCTGCTAGATTCTCAATATTTGGATTGATATTTGTGAATTTTAGTCTTATGTCTCCTCGCATGCATATATCAGTTCTACTTCTTTCCTTTGTCAATATTTTATTGACTGCACTAAAGCCACATTCAACCAAATATGAAGTTGGAAAGCACAACAGTACTTTAGCCATTTCAGACCACATGTTTGGATAGAGCTGTTTAGTTGTATTTGAAAGCCACAATTCAGTCATTCCAGCTTTTTCAAATTTGTATTTGCATTCATCATTGCATTTTAGTTCAATAAGTTCCTCTTGAATGTTTTCACTGACAGATTCTATCACAGTCAAAAGGATCCAGCATCCATGGCTTGACTTCAAAAGAAAATAAATCTGAAAATCGGCTATTTAGTTCTTCTTTCAATGACAATAAATATTCTGCGTAATTTTTAAGAGCTTGATCTGAGAGATGTCCAATTATTTCTGTTAACTCGGGCATGCTGTTGAAGTGCTTCTTCTGTAAACTGGTTCGAAAAATACCTAATTTTTCAGTAAAAGCTTTCAGAACAGGTTTACAGTCTAGCAACGTACATAATTTGCCTTGAAGCTGAAGTGAAACTTCATTGAGCTTTCGAAAAATCCAAGCCAAAAAGTAGATGTCACATTTGTGAGTCTTTATTTCCTCTGCCAAATCTACCTCCCCTTCACTTTCCAAGAAACTAACTATTGTATCAAATAGGCTTACAAATCTGGCTAGGCAGTTTCCTTTTGAAAGCCATCGAACTTCCGTGTGCAAAATAAGTCTAATGTGCTGCTCTTCGTTATCACTGCAAAACTTCCGAAAAAGTCGGTCATACTTGCTGTGAGATTTAATTTTATTAACTGTTTTAATAACTATTGCCAATGATTCATGAAGAACTGGACTAATATTTTTGGCCACTAAATGATGGCGGTGTATGACACAATGCACTGTAAGAATCGAAGGACATACATTTTTTAAATGGGCAATAAACCCCTTATGTTTTCCCACCATGGATGGAGCGCCATCAGTTGCGCAGGATACTAAGTTTTCAAAGGGTACTTGTTTTTCATCAAACCAAGATCTCAAAGCCTCAAAAATGGATGATCCAGTTGTGTCGGTTTCCAAAGATTTTACGAACAACATTTCTTCACACAGTTTGCAGTCTTCATCTATAAAACGGACGTATGCCATAAGAATAGCTCTACTCTCACTAACCGTTGATTCATCAATTTGAATTGAGAATTTTCTGCTTATTTTTTCAACTAGCTGGGTTTCTACATCAGATGACATTTCATCAATTCTTCTCCGAATCGAATCATTGCTCAATGGTAATGCTTTTAAAACACTTGATGAATCTTAATGCAACAGTTTTCATGAGAATTTCAAAGGCAGGCCGTATAATATTTTCAGCAACTGTATGCGCA
The DNA here is from genome assembly GCA_023014485.1 of Bathynomus jamesi. Classification (NCBI taxonomy): domain Eukaryota; kingdom Metazoa; phylum Arthropoda; class Malacostraca; order Isopoda; family Cirolanidae; genus Bathynomus; species Bathynomus jamesi. The sequence goes on from JAJOZX010011236.1 coordinate 64,903, forward strand.
CTTCCAGTTTTTGCAATGATTTGTGCAATTTCATAAGACGCAATCATTCCATTTGCATTTGTTTGTGTACTTTTTCAAATAAAGAAGGAACAGTTTTTCGTTGTTCAAAATTCTTTTTCAAATTTTTGAAATAATCAATGGGTTTGTCCATTTTATCAGGATGTTTTCTTTTTAAATGCTCTAAAAGTCTTGATGGCTTCATAGCTTCATTTGAAAATGAGCTGTTACATATAAGACACATAGGCTGTCTTCGATCAAATGGGCTTTCAACAAAGCCATAAGACAAATACTCCTCCAGATACTGTCTACACTTCTTCTTTTCAGCAGCCATGATTAATGATGGGAGGGATATGAAAATATAATAAACAAGTAATGCTTTGTTCACTTTGAACGTAGGTCATTCAATTATTATCACAACACCATTAAACACCATTATCACAACACCAACACCATTAAACCTCAGAATATCACCATGAAAATTAAGTAACACCCGCCCGCTACAATTGCTGTTCAAACACTGCCAGACACCAGTCACGCCAGACGCTAAGGCTAAGCTAAGCAGCTGCCGCTACCCGTATACAAAACGCAACATGTTTAAAACATGTTTATGTCAAACAAACGAAGGGACATGAATTTGGAATAAATAAGTTTATTAAAATACAAATTTGTATATTTTAATTTACGAATAATGTTTATAGAAAGATAATTATTTTTTTTAAGAAAAATCCATTTGTATGTGACAATCTATCGCCCCTCTCAGCTCAACTTTCGCCCCCGTTGAGAATGACTGGGTCACTCTAACCGAAGACCGTAGCACTGGTGAGAAGACTGTGTACTCCTTTAACGGTTGCTGGTGGCATGGGTGCACACGTTCTGAGTATGGAATCGTAGGAGATATCCACAGTTGATCTAGTGCCGACAGGCTTGCATGGACCCGCACCCGCGATCAGCTTATAGGTACCCAGTTCACTCACAAGATCTTGTGGGAGCATGAGTATGATGCACGGATGGAAACATATAGACAGTACCGTGAAGAAATAAACACGATCAAGCGTTCAGTGGTGTTGGATCCTCTCAAATGCGGTGATAGCTTGCTCGGAGGGTGTACAAACCCATTCAAGCTATACTTTCAACCTACGGAGGGCGTGAAACTCCATTTCTACGACTTCTGTTCTTTATATCCCTACGTGATGAAGAACAATCCGTACCACGTGTAGGTGCACCTGAAAAACTAGTGGGACCTGACCTGCCCACCATCGAGGTGTTCTCAACAAATTTGAGCAAGTATTATTTCGGTCTTTCTTTCGTAGACGTGTCCCCCTTGCGATTTATGGATGCCGATCTAACCCTTCGTTAGAGATCACAAACTCATGTTTCCCCTGTGCGTGAAGTGTACAGAGGAGAATAATGGATCCTGTAATCATAAGCCAACCAGCGGAAGATCAGAGGTGTATATACAAGTCCTGAGCTGTCCCTAGCCATTCGCCATGGTTACAGAATATTGAAGATATATGAGGTGTGGAGGTTTCAGAAACTCCTCAACCTTTTCACGCCGTATATAAATACTTTTTTGAAGGATAAAGTAGAAGCATCAGGCTAACCGCGAGGGGTTGTGAGCGAGGGTGAAAAATCGACTTATATTCAGCGTTACCGTGACCAAGCTCAAATTGTTGAGAACCATGGCACGCGCTTTAGTGTAAAGTTGTGCCTAAATAGTCTTTGGGGCAAGTTTGCACAGAATACAGGTAAGGGGAACGTTCACCTAGCCCAAAGTTATAACGAGGTGTGGGATTATGCCATTTCCCCGATAAAGAGGTTATGGAGATCGTGAATGTTGGTAACACGTACATAATAAAGTACATCACCGAACTGGCCACAGATACCACACGAGTTACAAACATACCTGTAGCCAGCCTCACAAAGGCATACGCACGCATCAAGCTTTAGGGGCTACTGCACTCTTTTGGGCAGAGGGTGCTGTACGCTGACACAGAGAGCGTAATATTCACAGAGAGGGAGCGTGAATACATGCCTCCTATTGGGGAATTCCTCGGAGAGTTGACTGAGGAGATCAAGGATGAGTATGGTGATGGTGCATACGCTGACTCATTTGTATCAACAGGGCCAAAAACTTATAGGGTACGGGTGAGGGTGGGGGAGGATATGAAATATATCGTGAAGTCTAAGGGTATCACGCTTAACCAGGCGAAGCGACGAGTCGTTAACTTTGACTCGTTGAAGGATCTAGTGTGCTTGGAAGATGAGGGCGATCAGTGACCCCAACTGACTGTGGGACCCACAATTTTCGGGCGCAGAAACTGGGTGGCGTGAAGGAACTTAGGGGTACAAAGGTATGCCGTAACACCTATAGGAAACGTTCCCAGGTGCCTGGTACCTATGATACCGTACCCTTTGGGTACCATAACCCTTTATTGTTATTATATATATATATATATATATATATATGTCTATTGTTAACGATATGTTTATTTATTATGTATACTTGTAAATGTTTCAATTAGGGTTTCATTTTCTCTTTTTGTGTGTGTGTGTGTGTGTGTGTGTGTGTGTGTGTGTGTACAGGAAAAGTCCTAAGCTCCGCCCACTGTAAGCTCACTCAAAGGGTCACGTGACTCCTGCTACTACCTGGGTATATCTCTACCCCTGCGTGCTTAGTTGACCTCTGCAAGCCCTGGAGCTCAGCCGTGTATTTTCTCACGTAGACGAAAAATAGTGATGGCTACTTTTGATATTGCGTGTTCAACGTTTATGAAGTGGTATTCGGTAAAGTCGGAAGATGTGGTGAATACTGAAAGACGGCCTAGCCCCCCTCCTTTGAGACTTTTAAGGCTACATTCAATCGCGCGAAGCTTCAGGAACAAGATGTTCAAATATTCTATGGTTATTCTGGCGAGAGCATTGCCGGATTTTTCGGCACAAACGATGTAATGGACTACGTTGTAGGGTTAAACTGTATAAAAGCGTACATATGCCGTGAGGTGAAAGAAACAACGCGTGCAGAAGAGAAGCAACGAATATGGATAACACTGGTATGCATCAATTTTGCTGTCAAGGGTTTTGTAAGTGATTCTTATAGAGTTTTTCCTGCTGATTTCGAATCTGCAATCCGTTTTTCTCAATCAGCTCACGTTATCCGGCTTTGGCCTCATAAGTAAAATAGAATTTTTAGTGATTTTGTCAAAGCGGAATTGGAACAGTAACATCTATCATCACTTGTTTCACTTGTATAATATCTTTTTTTACTTTTCAGGCATATAGATAAAATATTTCATAATGAATAGAGCGTGTAAAAATGATCCCAATAGATTCTGCTACATATGTGGGGCGGTTACCATGCTAAATCACCAGTCCCAAATCACTAAATTTGTGAAGACAATGTATAGAGCATACTTTGGAATTAAGCTAGGGGACCAGGACAAAAATTTCGCCCCTCATATGTGCTGCAAGACGTGCATTGAAAATTTGAGAAGATGGAGCAAAGGCAGAGCGAAATCTTTGCCTTTTGGAATTCCCATGATTTGGAGAGAAGGAAAGGATCACGTGACAGATTGCTATTTCTGCATGACAAACCTCCAAGGTGGGCTTATAAATTTATTTTTCTTAAATATTTTGAAATCCTCGTATGAAACTTGACATAATATTCACCATAATGTAATATTCACCATATATAGCATAATATTCACCATAATGGTAATCATACATTTACATATACATATTGTTATAGAAAATACATTTACACATACATATTGTTATACAAGTTACATTTACATATACAATGATTGTATATTTTCTTTCTTTTTCATTCATATTGTCCCCGAAGGGACAATATGAATGAAAAAGAAAGAAAATATACAGACTCCATCGACCTATTTCATATCTTACAGACCGCAGCCTTCCCTCACGAGCCGCCACTGTCTGAATGCTTCTTCTATTTCATATGCAAGTTTTATATCCATGTTTCTGTGTTTCTATTTTCAGGAGTTAACAAGAAGAATAAACACATTGTTGTATACCCTGACATTCCTTCTGCTATGAGACCTGTACCCCATGGTCCTGGAATTCCAATACCCGACCCACCTCAAACCCTGGACTTCGATGATTCTGATGATGAATCAATGACCAATGCCAATGACCAGTCCCAGTCGTATATACACCTCAAAATACCGCTTCAAATGAGCCGAGGCCTCTCAACCAGGCCAAACTTAATGATCTTACCAGGGATTTAGGACTTTCCAAATTAGCTGCCGAGATCTTGGGGCTCCGACTTCGAGAGGACAACTTGCTGGCTCCGGGAAAACATTCTCCTGGTATAGGAAACGAGAGGAAGAATTCCGCAAGTTTTTTGCAGTGCACGAAAATACCTCTTCTTAGTGTACGCTGCAATGTTGAGGGGCTAATCGAATCCTTGGGCCTGCCATATAACGCATCAGAATGGAGGCTATTTATAGACTCGTCTAAACGAAGTTTGAAAGCAGTACTTCTCAACATTGGAATAGGGTTGCATCAGTCCCTGTAGCACATTCCGTACAACTTACTAAGAGCTACGATAACATGAAAATTTTACTGGATGCTCTCGTATACGACCAACATAACTGGAGGATCTGTGGAGATTTGAAGGTAATACTAATATCATAAGTAAACTATTGCTATTGACTATGTTGTTTTTCCAAAGGTTATTTGAGAGCGTATAAGAACACTTAACTTCCCCACAGAAGTGATACAGTCCAATGTATAGATTTTTTATCTGATAGAACAAATTCTCTAAATTCTTTAAATATTTTCATTTTTTTTCAGATTGTGGCATTTGTATTGGGAATGCAAGGGGATACACGAAATACCCATGTTTCCTCTGCAAATGGGATAGCCGAGCAGATGAGAAGCACTATGCAGCGTGAATGGGCATCCAGAGAGAATTTTGAACCTGGGTCGCATAATGTCGTTTCAGTGCCCCTTGTACCACCAACAAAAATTTTGCTCCCACCACTTCATATTAAGCTGGGCTTGATGAAAAATTTCATCAAATCAATGAATAAGGAGGGTTCAGCATTCCGATATCTCGAGAGTAAATTTCCTCATATATCTGATGCTAAACTAAATGCTGGGGTTTTTGATGGTCCTCAAATTCGAACTTTGATCAAGGATACTCAGTTCGAAAACGCAATGACTCCAACTGAGAAGAATGCCTGGCAGGCATTCAAATCAGTTGTCACTGATTTTCTTGGCAAGCGTAGAAGTCCAGAATACGAGTCCGTTGTCGAAACTTGATGGAAGCTTTCAAAACTCATGGGTCGCGCATGTCCATAAAAATGCACTTTGTGGTCCCACTTGGACTATTTCCTGAAAATTGCGGGGATTATAGTGAGGAACAGGGTGAACGATTTCACCAAGATATCAAAATAATGGAAGAGAGGTACCAGGGAAACTGGGATATCAATATGCTGGCGGACTATTGCTGGTGTTTGAAGCGAGACGTGCCCGAAGAAAAACACAGACGGAAAGCCAAAAAAACTTCATTCCTTCCTCAATAAACTTTTTTCCATATTCATTGTATGAATAAAAGTATTTATTCACACAATGTTTTTATTTTTCACGAGTGTTCTTATAATATTACTCGTATCTACAGTGTTTAAGCTAAAAAAATCAATAAATTTGGGGATAAAATTGGACTTATAACACTGGAGAACAAAAAAAAAATGTTTTCTTGGTGCCTGAGATTTTAGACCTTATTCTGGATATGTTTATGCCACTGATTCAGAAAATATCATCCATTTTGTTCTAGCAGCTCTAGTTTTTGAGATATTGCATACGTCATTACCTACTTTATTACCCTTCTGGAACGGTATTATGAGTTGCTCGTAAATCTAAATGCATCTGTATAATTAAATTGTAGCTATGATTTTGCTGATGTTGCTGTTTTGCATGTGTATTGTACATGTACTAACGTGAATTCTTTCCTGTTACAGGTGTTGACATGGCTTCATCACGAAGAAAGTGTTTAAATCATCCAGATGTGTTTTGTTTTATCTGCGGAGAGTACACGTTCATTGAACAGAGAAAAACTATTACTGATTTTGTGAAAAAAGCTTATTTTGCCTATTTCAAAGTACAACTAGGGGACCAAGATAAGCCATGGGCTCCTCATGTTGTGTGTAAAACGTGTACGGAGCATCTGCGGCAATGAACCAACGGAAAGAGGAGGTGCCTGAAATTTGGTATACCAATGGTATGGAGAGAACAGAGAAACCACAGTGATGACTGTTACTTTTGTTTGGTGAATATAAAGGGCATCAATGGACGTAACCTGAGTAAATGGACGTATCCTGACATAGACTCAGCTAGACGGCCTGTTTCACATTCAGATGAGATACCTGTCCCATCATTCAGCCATCTTCCAGAGCTCCCTCAAGAAGATGATGAATCTGCTACTGACAAAGAAAGCATATGTGGGCAAATGACAGTGATTTCGAAGGACCGTCATCAGTTGCAAAGGTTTTAGTCAACACGAATTAAACGACCTCATAAGGGACTTAAGTCTTTCGAGAAATCGTCTGAATTGTTAGCTTCCAGGCTGGGAGAAAAAAATTTACTGCTGCGGGAACCAAAATCACGTTATATCGCGACAGAGAAAAAGATTTACTGCCCTTCTTCTCAAAAGAGAACGATTTAGTTTTCTGCAACAATGTGCGCGGATTGCTGATGAAAATGGGCATATCGGAATAAACACCAAGTGAATGGCGGTTATTCATAGATAGCTCCAAACGGAGCCTAAAATGTGTTCTTCTACACAACGGCAACAGATACAGATCAATCCCAATTGGTCACTCAGTCGGTATGAGAGAAGAGCACGGGACAGTCGCCCTAGTCCTAGAAAAGATATCATACCGAGACCACCAATGGGTGATCTGTGTGGATCTGAAGATGGTGAATTTTCTCCTGGGCCAGCAGAGCGGGTACACCAAGTACCCGTGCTTTATATGTCTCTGGGACAGTAGAGCTAAAGCTGAACACTGGGTGAGAAGACAGTGGCCTCTGAGAGAAAACATGGTGGTTGGAGAAAAAATATCATCAAAGAAGCTTTGGTTGACAGGAAAGGATCATATTGCACCACTGCACATCAAACTAGGTTGATGAAACAATTTATAAAGGCTTTGAACAGAGATGGGACGTGTTTTGGCTACATATGTAGAAAATTTCCTGCGCTGAGCATGGAAAAGCTGAAGGCAGGTATTTTCGATGGACCGCAAATCCGGGAACTCATGAAAGACCCGCGTTTCCAAGATTCAATGGACAACATTGAGGCACGTGCGTGGTCATCGTTTAGTATGGTTGTGAAGAATTTCCTTGGGAACTATAAGGCCGATAACTATGGTGAACTAGTGGAGAATATGCTCTCTTCTTTTTGTAAACTTGGCTGCAAAATGAGCATCAAACTGCATTACCTCCACAGTCATTTGGATCGTTTCCCAGATAACCTCGGTGATCTAAGCGAGGAACAGGGTGAACGATTTCACCAAGAACTAAGGACCATGGAAGAACGGTACCGCGGACGATGGGATACTCACATGATGGCAGATTACTGCTGGAGCATCCAACGCGAATGTCTTGGCACATCTCATCGCAAGAAATCTCAGAAACGCGGTTTATGTGAGATGTCTCAATGAAAGAACTTTTTTTGCCGTTCGTGTCTCAAGCTTGTTTGAATTTAAGAAATATTTTTCGTACCTTATGCTTGTTTGATGTTAATACACTATTTTTGCTGACATTCATCATACTTTTGTATTCAATTGACAACAACAGTGATTGCCAGTCAGCAATTATATAATATTATATACATTATATAGAAATATATATAGATATATATCATATCTTGATAAGCAGAGCTGATGGAGAAAAACTAATGTCATTTTTAGAATCAGCGACCTCAATATACCCAGAAACAGGTCTAACATCTAAGTCACCAAAAGTTGTGTTCCCAGTGTAATAAATGGCCAATAGAGAAAACACCTGACCTGATTGAGGAAAACCAATGTCATTTTCGAATTCAGCATGGTCGAATTATATAATATGAGTTGAAAAAACCCTCACAGCAGACAAAAAAATTTCATATGCATACCAGTGTAATGAGTCTTGTTGATGAGTGGTGTGACAGGCGGTATTATGTCATGCTGCATCATACCGAGTACGCGTACCCTGCGGCTGAGAATGTAAACCTTGCCATCATGGACAAGCTAAAGTACTTTTACCACTACATTCATATATATCATGACCTTCGCAGTGAGGTTGTGACTAAAGGCCTGTGTGAGTTTTTAATAGAGTTTAGAGACGAGTATCGACGGTTAAACAAAAAGGATAAATATGGGCACATGTTTTTCTCAAATAATGCACTCCCTTTGAGAAGCCTGAACAGGCGTGAAACCGGTGCCATTAACTATGTACTTGAAACGACTAGTAGACAAGCAAACTCTGGTAAACGTAATGTTATTTAAGTGTTGAGGAGATGAATAGTCTTCGTGAGAGTTGAGAAGTGGGGTGAGGACCGTTATAAAATACCTGCAGGTGTAGGTACAAGAAGAGAACAGATTAGTGATGCCACCTCATATGCCATTGTTTGTACGTTGTGTATAAATAACGATCAGCCATGCATTGATATACGACTGATGTGGAAGAATGCATGTGATAATAACGTTCTTGTCCCCACGCGAAACCGTTTCATCCTCGACAGAATGTTTGAAATCGTCGGATTCCGCAAACTAAAACCTATATTAGACGCGCGTGTTACGGATATGATTTATTTTGACATGGTTCTTGAATACGCATACACCGCTCTGCTCGACGGGTTTATGGAATGTAGGAATGAACAATGCGAGAATGGTCTAGAGATGGATGCTTATTTACTGTAAAAGGTTTAGACTCTTCGAAATATCATGAACTTTGGTACAAAGGGCTTGAGCGGTACAGGGGAGAACTCACCTACACTCTTCACCCTGAAGAATTGTACCTATATATAATGAGAAGCTGTCGTTACGATTTAGATTATTTCAATTGCCGCTATGCGTTGTGAAGAGTTCACGATTGAAAAATGCGGGTCGGTAAAAAAAAACCTTCGATTGGAAAGGATTGTTTATAAACATGAATTTAATAATGAAGTTGTGGCTAACGACGCCCTCTTTGTGCGTGCTTTAGACTGTATTCTGTCCGTGTTTAAAGACAATTTGCCAACCAGTTGTAAGGTTGGCACAAAAATAGTATTGAACGATATGAAGGCCCTTTACATCGAGTATAGGCGCCCGCACACCTTGAGTGGTGAAATAATACTAAATCGTATTTATTGTATAGTACAAGGCAACAATGATGTAACTGTAGACTCGATCACGTGCGAGTTTAGTATTTTAGTTAAGCGCGGTAGAACGTAAGGTTTATGCATTTTGATTTTATATAAGTTTTGCTGTTTATATATATATTAATGGGTATATAGTTTTAGCCTGTACTATTACTATTTTTTATATAAGTTTTAGTGTTTATATATATATGGGCGTTTTTGCTCGTACATATATTAAATGGTTATATTGTTTTATCCTGAACTAATATTATTATTTAAGAATGTGTATATATATCGTTCGCTTAATGTGTGTATTTTCGCTGTATATTATTTTTGAATGTATATCTATTTCATGTATATTTCATGAATTAGTTCCCTTAACTCGTCAAAATAAACAGAATGATGTAATGGTGTTATATTTATTTGTTTTGGTTGTATATAATATTAAGGAATAACTGGGGTGATGGGAATATATATACCAAATGGCTGGTTACGCCTTCTAAGCCGTCTGATGGGTTTCTAAGCAAACTGTCAAGAATATATGTATAGCGCAATCTGGCAGTTCAAACGATATATATATATATATATATATATATATATATAATATATATATATGTAAAGAACGACGCTTTGTATAGGAGAATATTCCGCGCAAGACGAGAGCGAAAGAACGAAACAAATGAAAAAATGAGGTAACCACCCGGGAATCGAACCCGGGATCTTCCGATTGCCGGTCAGATATGATAACCATTACACCACGGGCCTCACTCAATCAAATGTCGTAATTCCTCTACATGCGCGCAGAAAAAAATGCCCAAAAGGGGCACCTCCCGCATGCCGTAACATTATATACATTATAACTGCAAACACGCAGTATAATTAACGTAAAGAACGACGCTTTGTATAGGAGAATATTCCGCGCAAGACGAGAGCGAAAGAACGAAACAAATGAAAAAATGAGGTAACCACCCGGGAATCGAACCCGGGATCTTCCGATTGCCGGTCAGATATGATAACCATTACACCACGGGCCTCACTCAATCAAATGTCGTAATTCCTCTACATGCGCGCAGAAAAAAATGCCCAAAAGGGGCACCTCCCGCATGCCGTAACATTATATACATTATAACTGCAAACACGCAGTATAATTAACGTAAAGAACGACGTTTTGTATAGGAGAATATTCCGCGCAAGACGAGAGCGAAAGAACGAAACAAATGAAAAAATGAGGTAACCACCCGGGAATCGAACCCGGGATCTTCCGAGTCCCGATCAGATATGATACCATTACACCACGGGCCTCACTCAATCACATGTCGTAATTCCTCTACATGCGCGCAGAAACCAATGCCCCAAAGGGGCACCTCCCGCATGCCGTAACATTATATACATTATAACTGCAAACACGCAGTATAATTAACGTAAAGAACGACGCTTTGTATAGGAGAATATTCTGCGCAAGACGAGAGCGAAAGAACGAAACAAATGAAAAAATGAGGTAACCACCCGGGAATCGAACCCGGGATCTTCCGAGTGCCGGTCAGATATGATACCATTACACCACGGGCCTCACTCAATCACATGTCGTAATTCCTCTACATGCGCGCAGAAACCAATGCCCCAAAGGGGCACCTCCCGCATGCCGTAACATTATATACATTATAACTGCAAACACGCAGTATAATTAACGTAAAGAACGACGCTTTGTATAGGAGAATATTCCGCGCAAGACGTTTCGTTCTTTCGCTCTCGTCTTGCGCGGAATATTCTCCTATACAAAGCGTCGTTCTTTACGTTAATTATACTGCGTGTTTGCAGTTATAATGTATATAATGTTACGGCATGCGGGAGGTGCCCCTTTGGGGCATTGGTTTCTGAGCGCATGTAGAGGAATTACGACATTTGATTGAGTGAGGCCCGTGGTGTAATGGTTATCATATCTGACCGGCAATCGGAAGATCCCGGGTTCGATTCCCGGGTGGTTACCTCATTTTTTCATTTGTTTCGTTCTTTCGCTCTCGTCTTGCGCGGAATATTCGCCTATACAAAGCGTCGTTCTTTACGTTAATTATACTGCGTGTTTGCAGTTATAATGTATATATATATATATATACGAGGAGTGATCAAAAAGTATCGATAATTTTATTGCTACAGACAAATGAATACAAATAAGAAATAACCGTTTACATATGTGAGTCTTCCTGCCCTCTGGCGTCTGTAGTCTGAAGCAAAATCTGCCACCATGAGTCAGTAGTTGGTTGGAGCGCTTAAAAGGAGGGTGTGTTTTTGCAGTACGTATAAATCTCTGAAATGGAACAACGCACGTTCGAAGACGAACGAAATGATTAAAACAGCTTTTGGAAATGATGCTCTCAGTGTAGCTAACGTTTATAAATGGCACAAAAAGTTTAAAAATGGAGAAACATTGCTTGAAGACAAGGAATGCAGTGGCCGCCCTTCCACTTCTCGTACGGATGAAAATGTCCAACAGATTCGATTTCTGGTACGAGCAAATGTTTCTCCATTTTTAAACTTTTTGTGCCATTTGTAAACGTTAGCTACACTGAGAACACTGAAAAGTTAATTAGTATATGCACATACACCTGCCTTCTAGGTCTTCTTAGTCAACTGGCGGATTAAGCCAACTGGTTGATTTCTAAGCCATCTGTGAAGAATATCTGAATAGCGCAATCTGACAGCTGAAAAGTTAATTAATATATACACATACACCTGCCTTCTAGGTCTTCTAAGTCAAATGGTGGATTAAGCCAACGGGCGGATTAAGCCAACTGGCGGATTTCGAGTTCTAAGTCAAGTGTTGCTACGTTGAGCTGTTCTCTTCCTCTCTCTCCTCTCTCTTTGGTTAGGTATACCCCTCTGAGGGCTGAGGCCGTCCCAACTTCTCCCCCAAAGAGGTTAGGTAGACTCCCCCCACCTTGCTGGGAGTCCCCCTTTTTTGTTGGCACCTGGGGGGGTAATACTGGAGGGCACCTTCTAACAAGGGGGGTGGGGTGGGTGGCACTGTCACTCATTTGATCAACATTGCAATTGCAAATGCACTCCACTTTTTGGGGCATGCTACTAGGGCGGGGTAGGGTGAGCCATACATTCAAAAGAGGGTAGGGGAAGTTGGGGAAGGGGGATGCAGAAATGTAGAGTGGTTATAAAGGCCGGTAGGGGATGCAAAAATGTATAGTTGTCATAAAGGGGAGAATGGATGCATATATATATATATATATATATATATATATATATATATATTATATATATATATATATATATATATATATATATACAGGGCGTCCCAAAAAAATGTATACACACTTTAACAGCTGATAGCTCAATTGATGTTTCTTTCTTTCCAAGTTAAACCCATTAGAATTAATAATGGCTGTCAGACTAAGCTTTAAACAAAGGAAATTCATTCTAAAATGCTACTGGAAGTGTGAAAACGCAGTTGAAGTGCAAAGACAGTTTAGGAGGGAGTTTCAAACAGATCCACCAACGCGACTTACCATCACTCGAATTAGAGATAAGTTTGAAGCCGATGGAACTGTTCAGAATGTCCACAAGAAGCGTTCCGGAAGACCACGGACATCGACAAGCCCCACAAAGCAAGAAAGAGTACTGGAAACGTAGCACCAAAGTCCAAGAAAATCTGTGCGCCAAGCGAGTCGTGAGGTAGGAATTTCAGAATCGCCTGTCCAACGCATTTTGAAGCGCTGTCAATGGAAAAGTTACATTCCAAGATTAGTCCATGCTATTAATGAAGATGATCCAGACTGAAGAGTGGAGTATTGCGAGTGGTACTTGGCACGATGTGAATGTGGATTGGACGAAGGGGTTTCGTAAAATACCCTCCGAGTTCACCAGACCCCACACCACTAGACTTTTTTTTATGGGGATACTTAAAAGACAAAATCTACGCTATAAAACCTGCAACAGTCGCTGAATTGAGAGCAGCCATTGAACGAGAATGCACACAAATACCAAACGAAATGTTTCGTGATGTTTGCGATTCCATTGCTTCGCGTTATCAGCAATGCCTGGACCAGAACGGACGTCAGTTTGAAAACAGGCGTTGACAAAACAATTAAATAATGTCTGTAGATTCTACTACATTTTGAAAATGAAATGTATTTTAATAAACACTGCCTTTATAATTATTTAAAGTGTGTATACATTTTTTTGGGACGCCCTGTATATATATATATATATATATATATATATATATATATATATATATATATATATCAGAGTGTAGTCTTGCTTAGCAATCGTAAGTTTTCTTTTTAGAATTTTTAAATTTATTTTTTACACTGTCCATCAATTGGGGAGGTATAATACCCCTGAGCAGCCAAATATGTCTCTTTTGCATCTCTCGTAAAGTTTAAAACAGCTTCTAAATAGGCTCTATAATGATGATAGCTAGCACCTGGCGAAACGTTAGTTTGGTTTAGGTATACATCACATTAAATTATCGGCGTGTGTAGGAAGTTTTATCGGGGTAAACTGCTTAACCCTCTTCAAAATCTGTGCCATCCGAATGTGCAATTCTTAGTTTAGTGTAAAGAAACACGTTTGAAGGGTCAAAAAAATGGCTCACTGACGAAACAACTACGAATTCTAGAGGCGCCGTCGTTGATCCAATAGCGTTGAGAGGGCGAATTGTGGCGAATTCGGTCCCCACAATACTGGTCTACGTTGGAGGTACATCAAAGAGATTTAACTCGGACTTGCAGCACTCCGAATTGTGGGGGTGTATAAAATGAATTAATAAAATGGGCTATAGCAACCGTTAAAGCAGCCTTTCACTTCAGTTGTACAATCACCTATGAGAGGCAGCTGTACAAGATTTACCTTATATTAGTTTCTAAAAAATAAGTCCACGACCGGTTTCATACGCTTGGAACATTTCTTTCTTTTTTTAAAGTTCTTTTCCGCTTTACATCACGATTTATCTGTCAGCTTTCCTTTTTTTTCCACGTCGTACAGTAAGCTTTCTTCCTCTTATCGCAACCTTTTGTTTTTTCTTTCTTCTAAAACCTCCACCGTGCATTTTTCTCCTCGCATCTTTGACGATTTCGTCCTTTGTACGTCGTAAATGTTTTCTGAAAGCTTCTTTAGGTTTGGTGCCTGACATTATATCTTCAAATGTATTAAGTCCTGATTGTAGGGCCTCCTTTCCAAGATATTTGGCCCAGCTTTTCAGTAAGGGCACAGCTGTGCGCAGTACAGCCTGAAAATTTTAACCGATGCCACTTCCATGCTGGTACCTAACCCCTCCGTAGACGACGGAAAATAGTCTCTGTGTCATTCTGTCGCAACACTCCGGAAGTGGAGCTTCACGGTTAAGCTCCCGTAACCGAATGGAAACTTTTCCCCCTCAGTCGTTCTTAGATATACAGTATTGAGGTACTGGTTAGTACGTTAGGTGCAACTTTACCATAATGAGGCTTATCATATGTAATGCTCAAACTCTTTCCTCTATGATCGGGAATGTGCACAATGCGTAACAGACGAGCCTGGGTATCTCCAAGAAGTTGGCGGTCCACGATATTACTGGAAACATAACACATGCCCGGGGGAGGGCCTCCAGCGGGTAATTTCTACAATTATAGTTCGTACAGTAAGCTGAATAAGTCATGCTGTGATTTGTGAAAAGTGTCTCTTTGGAAGGCCATACTATATCTGCCCTCAGGTATAATTTTGAACAGTTCATTGTCCTTAATATTTCTACTTGCCTTTGATTTTAACAACAAAGTATGGGCCGGTGTCTTCGTTTACGACTTCAAAAAGTAAATCGGGGGTGAGGCTTGACATTTTCAGACTCGCATTTAAAGTCCTCATAATATCCTCGGCTGTGTAATACTGCCCAGATCTTAGTTTTGCTTTTGTGCCGTAGTACTGCAACTCGCCGATCCAGGCTGAACGCATAGTATCATCTAAAGTTACGCCCAATTTTTCACACTCATCGAGTCCTCTAAGACAAGAAAATGGACTCTTCCCTCTTCCTTCTCAATACTTAAAAACTTGGTGGCCAATTAAAATTCACACAAGCCGACCTCGTATGATGCACGCCCCAAATCGATAGGTCCATGCAGTTCTGTTATAAAGTTGGTTAGGGTATTGTCAGGATACGTGCCCAAAGAGGCAGAAGAGGGTAGTGTGACGTAGAAGTGGTTAGGCATCATTTTGTATACTACTTAAGCTTCATTAATGCTTGAGCTTTTATATAGGAGTTGAAGCTTTCAGGGTACCGTAACCACTTCACCAGATACATCTTTCTCTTCCCTGTACCTTTACTCCCTAAAATTTTTTAAATTTTAAAAGCTTTTTTACCTAAATTAAACGCCACTTTCTGCATCTCTTCGCCATAAAGGCCGCCCTCAACTTCTTCACCATTCAAATATTCAACCTAATACATTATCATATCGTCTTTAGGTCTCATAGATCTAACTTTAAAAATCTCCTGAGTCCACCCTTGCTCAAAACCTTTCGTGAACTTATTCGTCGCTCGTGAGTCTTACATAATCATTGATTTTGAAACGCACAGAGCGTGGTGATGCTCTACGGTTATCTTTTCTCGCCTCAGGCTCTACATGGGGGTCTCTTTTCAAAAGCTCGTTAGGAGATGTTCCAATCATGCGATGCCATGACCGGTTGTAGGATGAAGCCAACGACTCCAGAACGTCTATATATCTGTATGTGTTACGTGTGAAATAACGATGCATACGTTGCTTTATAGTACACTGAACTCTTTCTGCTAAAGATGCCTTATGTATAGAATTGGCTGTCTAATAACTGATATTAAACTCCATCAACATGCTCTGGAAGGCTCAGCCTATAAATTATTTGCCCAAATCTGTACAAAAATAGACAAGAATCCTATTTTATTTCAACATTAGCGCTTTGGTGGCTTTAGCAACTGTTTCAGGCGATTCATTTTTCAGCGGGATTACCCACAAGTATCTAGACAACACATCTATTATAAACAAAATATACCTATTCCCGTTATTATACAGTGAATACCTCTGCATGTCTGTTAAATCCGCTTGCCAAATAGAATCAACCGAGGCTGCTAATGTCTTGGCAGTTTTAAAACTTCTCACCAGTTTATGCAGTGTTTAAGCATCCTGCTCACGCAAAAACCTCTCAACATCTTTTTTCTCTACTCCATCATTATAAACGCATCTGTACAGTCTATTAACACCCCTGTAGGAGGCTGGATTAGAAATGTCATAACAACTTTCTATTAATATGTTAGCCATATTTTAGAGACGAGTAGGTAGGGTTGTGCGTTGGCGGTTCGTCACTTTTTCTTCCTCTTCAGAGATGTTACCGCTGGAGACGAAGGCGTGTTAAGCTGTGGTACACGCGTTGCTTCCCCTAAGTCTTTTAACCTGTTTTGGTTACCTATCAATATTTTTGGGATGTTTATTTGCTGTAGTCTAGCTTTAATATGTCCCCATCCTGTTGGTGAAGGTCTATCCCACTTTCTCAACAAATCATGTACGATATCAATGATGTTTGAGCCCTGTACCTTTGACCCTTCAACAACAGCCTCACCTGTATCGGACCATTGTATAATGGGGTCTTCACTCAAGAGATTATAAAGACAGCGCTTTATTCCTCAATGTATGAGGTAGACTACTTTTTAATACATGTTCGAGGTTTTGCGGGCCCGCTCCGTTGTTCTTTGGTTGTTTGTCTCTAGCCTCGGCCCCAGGCCCTATTCCACCACGCTCAACATCATCAGCGCTATGTCTGATAGACTGATAACTATGGGAACCTCGGCCGGCTTCTTATAATCTTCGAGCTCTTGAAGAAATTTTTGTAGAGCTTCTTGATATAAAATTCTTTTCTCGTCAGGGGGCTTCTCACTATTTAATAGATTCACCAATTCATTCTCCATTCTTTTAAGCCTATTTTACCAGGTTCTAGTACTGATTCCTGGATCTTTGTATTTTGTAACGAAGCATACACCTTCGTGTGGAATCACGACCACTTTTTTCATTATTTGATACTAGACAATAAAGGCGCCAAAACTGAAAACAAGATGGGAAGGAACGAGCCGCCTCTTTGCACAATAATTCGCTTTTTCTTTCCCACACGCGAGTGCGTGTATTACGCTCTTGTAACGACGTAAGCGCGACTTCTGAGTGGACTTCATTGGTACATTGCATTTGTTGGTTTTCGTCGTCGTCGTCGTTGGGCCTAGGCAAGCTACGGCTTGGGACCGTAGCGCATCTATCCGGTATAGGTTAACCTGGATGATGTAGCCATAAGCACTGCCGCTGGTTAAGTGCCAACCAGTGATTATCTCACTAGCCGTATTGAGTCCGTTATGCGAAACTGCGACAGTACCAAAGATGGAAAATATAACCCTTGGATTTCTATTTTTCATTTGCAAAATGGACATGGTATTAGATTAAAATAATTATTTGAATATGAATAATTAACTGACAATTGTGATATATAATTAATTATGTTTACATACAATAAAATAATACAGTATACATAAAATTAGTATTAATGTGGTTTACAATTGAATTATGATGGGTAACTAATTTAAAATGAATTTATAGCTATTCCGAAATTCAAGACGGTAAAATTAACATTTATCTTGAAACTAAAATAAGAGTATTCACTACACACTCCCCCACCAGAGAGGAAGTTCAAAGAGTTCCGAACGACACAGATTTCCCCTGGACCTTTTTGGTAGCTACATGTACCTCGCTTAAGGTTGATTCCAAAAACGCAGGCTTAAGACGATCGATAGAAACCTTGTCGACCTTGGAACCGCGCTGGATGAGAAATGATTTGCGCGTACGTCGGAGAACTTCATAGGGCCCGTCATATGGACATTGGAGAGGCCGTTTTGGGACAGGTACACGAACGAAAACGTGGGTGCAAGACTGGAGGGCTGGGGAAACAAAGATGTTCTGTTGGCTAGTCAATCGAGGGGGAACAGGCTGAAGGGACTGCATGTGAGAGGAAAGTGTTTGAGCGAATTCCGTAGGATCACATGACTTATCCCCTGCAGTGAAGTAGCCACCTGGTAGCCGCAGTGTTGTTCCATAGACTAGTTCAGCCGCTGTAGTCTTCAGATCACTCTTAAATGCAGAGCGAATACCAAGCAACACGAGTGGAAGCTTATCCATCCAATGGGAGTCTTCGTGACACATAAGGGATGACTTCAGCTGGCGATGGAAGCGTTCGACGAGGCCGTTAGTTTGCGGATGATACGCACAGGTATGCGCATGTACTGTAGCCAACAAGCTGGTAAACTTCTTCCAAAGCGAAGACTCAAATTGGCGACCTTGGTCAGTGATGACTTTTGTCGGCAATCCAAATCTTGATACCCATCCATGAAGAAAGGCTCTTGCAACAGTGTCCGCTTGGATATCAGGAAGTGGGATGGCTTCAGGCCATCTGGAAAAGCGGTCGAGACAGGTGAGCAGATAACGTTGGCCTTGAATCACTGGAAGAGGGCCAACAATGTCTACATGAATTACCTCAAATCGCTGGGATGGGGGCGGAAATGCGTCAAAGGGGGACCTGGTGTGCCTTTGGACTTTGGCACGCTGGCAGGCAAGGCACGTTTTGGTCCAATGTTTGACATCCTTCCGCATCGAGGCCAAACAAAGCGAGAGGTAACCAGGTGTTGCGAAGCACGGATACCAGGATGGGAGGGCTTATGAAGATCCGTGAAGACTGCTTGTCTGTGACATGGAGGGACATAAGGGCGAATAGCAGCTGTTGATACGTCGCAATAGAGGGGCACAGACAATCCTGGCATACTCATTTTCTTGATTTCTTGAGGGAAAGTGAGTGAGTGGAGTCTTCTCTGAGCAGGTCTTGTAGTTCCGTATCCTTATCTTGATCCTGTGCAATAGCATTCCACAGTGTAGAGCTGAGGGTAACAGAAGTAATCTCTATTCTTGAAAGTGCATTCGCTGGAGTGTTCAAGACACCTTTGATGTGGCGGATATCTGTGGTAAATTGCGAGATATAATCGAGTTGCCTGATGACTCTGGGAGAGTGGTTACAGCTGTTTTTATTGAAGACAGTGACCAAAGGTTTGTGGTCGGTAAAAACACAAAACTCTCGGCCTTCAAGGAAATGTTGAAAATGCTTCACGTTTAAGTAAATAGCAAGAAGTTCACGTCCGAAAGCACTATAACGCGTTTGGGCTGGCTGCAGCTTTTTCGAGTAAAACGCGATGGGTGCTTGTTGACCGTTAATGGTTTGTTCCAACACCCCACCGATCGCAACATCTGAGGCATCGACCGTCAGAGTTAGGGGGGCATCACTGATAGGAAATGACAGAGACAATGCACTATTGATAGCATTTTTGGCATTGTCGAACGCCTGTAAACTATCGCTACACCATAAAAAATAGAGAAAGCAAGAACACTCCAGTTTTCTGTGGTAATAATTACCAAACCTAGAAACCGACGTAACTCACGCTGATTATTGGCATAGGGTAATTTTTTATCACTTCACACTTGTCCTGAAGGGGGTAATTCCGTGCTGCGAAATCGGTGACCAAGAAATTCCAAGGTTGGCTGTGCAAACACACACTTAGATGCATTAATAGTAACACCGTATTGTTCTAAGCGTTGAAAGAGGAGTGAAAGATGTTCCTTATGTTCCTCTTCCGTTGAGCTGGCCACAAGCAAATCATCGATGTAGGCATAAACAAAGTCTAAGCCTCTGGTGACCTCATCTATAAACCTCTGAAAGGTTTGCGCAGCATTCCGTAGCCCGAACGGCATCTTCACAAATTCGAATAACCCAAATGGTGTACAAACTGCAGTCTTGGGAATATCCGAAGGCTCTACGGGAATGTGGTGGAAAGCCTTAACGAGGTCTATTTTACTGAAGATAGATTTGCCGTGGAGAAGAGAAGTAAAGTCTTGGACATTTGGTACCGGATATCGGTCCGGGATGGTTGTCGAATTCAAAACCGGTAATCCCCACATGGTCTCCAGTCTCCTGACTTCTTCTGGACCAGGTGTAGGGGAGAGGACCAACTGCTTTTGGAAGGTCTTATTATCCAAGATCTATCATAAGCTGGAATTCCGATTTGGCAGCTTTCAGTTTGTCCGGGGCAAGACGTCTGGGTTTTGCAAACACAGGGGGACCTTTTGTTGTAATGTGATGGGTAATGGTGTGCTTAATGGTATCACCCATCTGCATCGGTTGAAGAATTCCTGGATATCGCTGGAAAAGGCACTGGTACATGGAATTAGGGGGAACGAGGGAAAGTGCAGAGTTCGAGGCGTCCGGAAGGGCAACCTGTTTGGCAAGAACAGAAAGCAGTGTGGCCTGGTCGCATAAGCGTCGCTTGTCAAGATCCACCAGGAGTTTGAAATGCTGGAGGAAGTCAGCGCCGATTATGGGATGCTGCACTTGAGCACAGATGAAAATCCACTTGAAGGATCGGTGAAGGCCAAGTTTAGTTCACGGAGGGGGGGGGGGGGGGGGGGGAGGTGGGGGGGGGGGGGGGGGGGGGAGACTGAGTACCGTACGTGGGTATGCGTGAACCGTTAGCAGCGTATAGAGGCGGAGATTCCGAGTGCGTATGACCAGATTTTTGAGGGAATACACTGACTGACGCTCCGGTATCGACCAAGAAATTGACACCAGAGTTCCTGTCCTTTATGAATAACAGGTTGGCAGTGCGAGTACTAGACGCCATTAGGACTCGCTGCTGGGGTTTTCCGACGAAAAATTGCAAGGGGAGATGCACTTCCTAGCCTTCTTTCCAAATTAGAGTGGTAGAAGCAGATCTTCCCGGAACTCGAACGATGCCTCTTCGTAAATCTTGACCGAGAATGGCTTCTTTGCCGTTGATTTTGTAGCAGAGAACAAACGTGGTTGAGTTGTTGACTTAACTCTTCCACTTTCAACTCCAGTTCCGATTGTGTGTTCACGTTGTTGACCGGAGCTGTGTCAATCTCCACTACTTTGTCGGCAGTTTCTGCTAGTTTATCAACTGGAGTAGCAGGATCCATAGTGGCCAAGACACGCTGAGCTGATGGAGGAAGTTTCTGCAAGAACAACTGTCTAAAGATGTCCTTATCGAAGGTTTGTGCGCGTTCGCCTAGAGCGCACTGCATAGCCCTCAGCATTTGAGTGGGCTTACGGTCTCCAAGTTCTTCTTTTGAGATTAACTGATGTAGTTTCTCACGCTCGGAGACAGTGGTGCGGCACAGGATGGCAGACTTCAGATCGTTGTATGGGTCCTCACTCGTGGAAGTAGACACGATGACGTCACGGACTTCAGAGATGATGCTCGCTGGTAGAGAGAACAAAACATGATCGTATTTTGTCCTGCTAGCGGTGATCCTTCCCAAGTTGGATTGTGATTCCACTTGGTGGAACCAAATAAATGGATCACCCGGCCAGAAGACGGGGAGCTTTACGCTCAAGTGGGAGATGGCACCAGCGTCGTCAGGCATCTTCTCCTATGCTTGCTGACGTACAAGCAAGACGACAAGTTACCAACGAAGGAGTGGAGGTTGAGACGAGCGCAGGCACAGAGCGCACGGGCAGGGGTGAGGGGCAGAGGGCACGAGCGACGTTACAGTCTGGTCTAGTCGCTCGGGTGAAGGGGGTGATGGGCACGAACGACGTTACAGTCTAGTCCTAGTCGTTCGGGTAAAAGGGGGGGAATCCAACTCCGGGGTCACCAATTGTTGGTTTACGTCGTCGTCGTCGTTGGGCCTAGGCAAGCTACGGCTTGGGACCGTAGCGCATCTATCCGGTATAGGTTAACCTGGATGATGTAGCCATAAGCACTGCCGCTGGTTAAGTGCCAACCAGTGATTATCTCACTAGCCGTATTGAGTCCGTTAGGCGAAACTGCGACACTACCAAGGATGGAAAATATAACCCTTGGATTTCTATTTTTCATTTGCAAAATGGACATGGTATTAGATTAAAATAATTATTTGAATATGAATAATTAACTGACAATTGTGATATATAATTAATTATGTTTACATACAATAAAATAATACAGTATACATAAAATTAGTATTAATGTGGTTTACAAATGAATTATGATGGGTAAATAATTTAAAATGAATTTATAGCTATTCCGAAATTCAAGACGGTAAAATTAACATTTACCTTGAAACTAAAATAAGAGTATTCACTACACATTTTATAACATTAAGAAAGATTTCACAGATGCATTTTAAAAAGTCTGGGTCAGTATTTTTAACAAACAGGCGTTGGAGAGTGCGCAGCAATCGTTGGTAGCTGTTTATTAATTCATGATATTTCTTGAACCTCTTTGTCATTCTGGGATGTACACCGTTTCAGCCTCGTTTGGGAATATATTTGTTCTTAGAAGCACCCTAAACGTGTTTCGCGAGTGAAGGTCACAAACCAAATATCCGTAACTTTGACACGTAACTTCTTTATAAACTTCCGAAAACTTCTTAAGCTGATTCGGGAACATTTGACTGGCTAATACCCCAATTTGTGCCACATCTCTATGTTGTGCGAATAAGACTAGATATTGTGTATTTAGCGATACATCACGCATGTATCTATTCTTGAAAAACAGGTTTTGATTGATGAAGAACACGCTTATGTTAAGATGGTGGGAGAATACTGTAAATGTCTCGGCAAACGTTTTGTCCATTTCTAACATGAGATCGTCAATTATAATAACCGTGTTCTCATCACCTTTTATAGAACTAACATCAAAAACGTCTTTGTGGAACAAAATATCATCTTGTTATTCATTGAATACCGCTTGGTATGTCGAATAGCACCATATGACTTTGTGCACAAAATTTGAGAACAGATCGTCCTTATCTTTAATGATTTTAAGCATAAACACGGTTTTGCCACAACCTGTAGGACCGAATATAATGTATGTAGAAGGGCTTGTGAACCTGAATTTTTCTACAGAATCCATCTCTAACACGACACACTCCTAAGTGGGATATTTACAAAATATAAAAAAATTTTAAGTGTCTTGTTTTCCTTCTTCCCCAGAACCGTGAATGATAACGAGGATGAGGTACTGTACCAGGAGCATGTCCCCCATCATAGATATTGCTGATGATGTATTGCCAGCGAACCAGTGACAAACGCAGTACCCCCACTCGTCAATTCGAGAAGAAAGCGGGTGCATGACAACATCGGTGAAACACGTTCCACATCAAACCGCATAAAATCGTCGACCGGTAAAGCCATAGTAATAGAACCGCAACCCTCCACATCTTACGGTACGACCCATTCAGTAGCTCCTTCTACAAATAAAGCTGCACCCACTTACCCCTATTCAATACCGCCCGTGCCCTCCACCTCGATAGCAACACAGCAGCCTGTAGACAGTGGAATATCATTCGCGCTGATGCGCAGCGTCACCACCACCCCATCCCTGACTAGAAACCGGTACGTAGTCATGATCGACCCACGAGTCATATATAGTAACGGTATTGAACACGGACTGCGGTGCATGGTTGAACGTATTGTGGAGTTTTCCCTTCAGAGCAGTGAGGGACGTGAAGCTAAGACGCATCTGGTGCTCGGGTTCGGGTCAGATGATAGTAATAGAGACGATTTTTTTGTAGCAATACCCTACAGGCGTCTGACTGCCGTAGATGTAGCGTACATTTTTGGGACGCATAATGTAGGCCTCTCAAAGCGGCACCGAGCTTAATTTGAAGAATTTCACGATTGATATAGATCACGTCTTCCGGCCTGTAGGTCACAACGCAACGCCTTATACTTTTAACTTTAACCGTTATCAGATATACAAAAGACACTGCTTTCGATCGTGGTTGCGGCTTTATAGCATTAGTCTTTGCTCATATGTTTACTGTGGTAAATACAACTGTCCAAAAAATTTGGATGCCTAAGGTGGTGGAACGTGCACATAAACTAGCTGCAGACTGTAGACTTGAATTTGCCTGTGATATGGGGCCTGAAGAGCTGCGAAGGGTAGAGCAATAAATGGGTGTACGTATAGTTGTGTTTAGATTGGATGATAGCCGTAGGACTGTCTTTGTTTTTAAAAGCAGCGTGAGAGAGCGTACAAAGCCACTACTTATTTTAGGCTTGTCTGGGTCAACGTACCTATCCATCCGTAATATTAGGGATCTTTACGCGAGTTATGATAAAAGCCGAAAATATGGAAGACATCACGATTTGTGTAAGGGTTGTCTCGAGTTTACAAATGACCTGTTGAAGCATTGTAAGGAGTGCGACATGGTTTGAGACCAGTGTAAAAGTCCCAGGTGTGAAAGTCGTGTAGTTGAAATTGAGTAGCGCTATTGTAATGTATGTAAGCCATTTGAATCCATAAATCAAATGGCACGTGTAGGAAAATGAGGGTTGGTATGTTTCATACAATGGCCAGCTGGGGGAAATGCGAGGACAAATGCGATGAAATTCATTGTTCAACATGCCATCAAGAATATAAGGCAGATGGTTTAAAGCACGTATGTTATATGAAAGATGCCAAACCTAAAAATAAGCCCTGTATAACCGTGTATTATGACAGAAACTTACACAAACCCCGAAACAAAAGAGGTTATCTCTCATTTACTCGTACTCATTTACTTCATTTGTGATGAATGTATGAACACTGAGTGTGATGAATGCCGCAAATGTGGTGAGCAGACAAACATTTTTAAGGTGTCTGCAAGAGATTCCCCGGTGAAAATGTGAACTATATTGTCAAGCTAGCGGACCAGTTCAAAATAATGACTGTGTATATTCTTGCCAATAATGCTGCAAAATTTGACATTCATTTCCTTTATAAGGAGCTGCTTGAGCATGAGTCCTCAAAGATATTCACTGGTGATCTCTTGAAAAGAGGGAACAAACTTATACAGATACAGATAAGGGGAAGTGTTCAGTTTAAAGACATCCTGTTGTTCACACCTTTTAAATTAACTAAGCTACCCAAGGTGACGGGCGTAGACGCCGAAGTTTCAAAAGGGTACCTCCCTTACACATTCCTCACTCACGACACTTTAAATTATGTAGGACCACCACCCCCTAAACATTACTTTAACTATGAATGTATGAATACAAGCGAATGTGAGCATTTTGAGTTCTACTACAACAGGTTCAATGAAAATAATCCTTACAGTATAGCGTATGAATGTGAACGTTATTGTGTGAATGACGTGCGCGTACTTAGAGTATGCTTCCAAGCCTTTAGAAGGATGTATATAACGCTCTTCAACTGTGATCCGTTAAAAGCAGCAACCACGATCGCATCATTGTGTTTTACCGTATTCAAGAACAATTTCATGCATAATGACACACTTGCAATCATCCCCCGAAATGTCCCACGCAGATATGGTTATAAGGCTATTTACTGGCTCACTCGCATACAGCAGCAGACAGGTGTGTGTATATAAAGCACGCTTGCAACACGGGGAAGTGGCAATCAAGGTTAATGGCCGTGTTTTTTGGGTGGATGGCTAAAGTGAGGACCCCACCACTGGTGAAAAATCAGTGTACTCCTTTAACGGCTGCTAGTGGCATGGATGCCTACGTCTTGAGTGCGGCGTCACAGGGGATGCCCATGGGAGATCTCCCGCCATAGTCTCGCAAGGACCCGTATCCGCGACCAGCTTATAAGCTCCCAGTTCACTCACAAGGCTTTGTGGGAGCATCACTATGAGTGCGCCTGAAAAACTTGTGGGGCCCGCTATGCCTACCATCAAAGAGTTCTCAGCGAATTTGAGTGATAGCTACTTTGGATTTTCTTTCGTAGATGTGCTCCCCCTTCGCGATTTATGGATGCCATCTTGCCAGTTGTTATAGACCACAAACTCATGTTCCCTCCATGTGTGAAGTGCGCAGAGGAGGACTATGGGGATTGTAATCACACAGTCAACCAGAGGAAGATCAGAGACGTATATACAAGTCCTCAGCTGTCCTTAGCCCTTCGCCACGGGTACAGAATACTGAAAATATATGAGGATAGAGCAGAAGCATCAGGATACCCACGAGGAGTTCAGACCGAAGATGAAAAATCAGCGTATATTCAACGCTTCCGTGATCGTGAAGGGATACAACTTGTATGTGCCCAAATTGTGGGGAACCGTGGCAAGCGCTTTAGTGCAAAGTTGTGCCTAAATAGCCTTTGGGGGAAGTTTGCTCGGAATACAGACAAGGGGAACGTACATCTAGCTCAAAGTTATAGTGAAGTCTGGGATAATGCAAATGCCAACGATAAAGAAGTCATGGAAATCGTGAATGTGGGTAATACGTACATAATAAGGTACAACACGGCCGAATTGGCTACAGATATATCACATGTCACAAACATACCTATGGCCAGTTTCACAACAGCATACGCACGTATCAAACTATGGCATCTGTTGCATTCTCTCGGGCGACGGGTTCTGTACGCAGATACAGATAGTGTGATATTCACGGAGAGGGAAGGTGAATATAGGCCTCCCATTGGGGAATTCCTTGGAGAGTTGACTGACGAGATCAAGGATCAGTATGGAGGCTTCACCTACGCAGATTCTTTTGTCTCAACAAGGCCAAAAACTTACGGGGTCAGCGTAACAGTGGAGGAGTACAAGTACATCGTGAAGGCTAAAGGCATCACGCTTAACCATACCAACCGTCAGATCGTCAACTTTGATTCGCTCAAAGATCTAGTGAGCTTAGAAGATGATGGAAATTAAGGTGACCAACCGCCCCACCTGGTTCTATTAACTCATAACTTCCGGGCACAGAAATTAGGATGTGTGAAGGAACTTAGGGGTACGAAGGTTTGTCATAACACTTACAGGAAACGATACCAGGTGTGTGGCACTTACGACACTGTTCCCTTTGGGTACCACGGTGAATGAATATTTGTTATATATATATATATATATATATATATATATATATATATATATATATATATATATATATATATATATATATTGAATTAGAGACTATTTACTTGACGATATTTTACAGTTTATTTATTTTTCTATTTAAAATAAATCATGTTTCAGTTAGCGTTTCATTTTCTGTGTGTGTGTGTGTGTGTGTGTGTGTGTACAGGAAAATCTAAACACCGCCTACTGTATGGTGCAGTCCAATCAAAGGGGTCACGTGAATCCTGCTACTAATCTGGTCATATCTCCGCCCTGCGTGTTCACTGTTCAGTTAACCTCAGCAAGCCCTGGTTCTCAGCCGTGTATTTTACACGTTCAAGAATTCACGCGTAGACAGAAAATAGTGATGGATACCTCTGATATTGCTTGCTCTATATTCCTGAAGTGGTACTCGATAAAGTCTACAGATGTGGTGAACACAAAGAATTTATAGTCATCCCTCCTTTGAAGCTTTTAAGGCCACATTGAATCGTGCCAAGCGTGAGTAGCAAATCGTCCAAATGCTCTATGGATATTCTGGTGAGAGCATTATGTGCTTTCGCGGCTCAAACGATGTAATGGACTAAGTTGTAGGATTAAACTGCATAAAGGAACACTTACCGCGAAATGAAAGAATCAACACGTGCAGAAGAGAAACAGCGGGTGTGGGTTGTGAACCTTGCTGATGATTGGTATAACAAGAGGTATTTTGTCATGTTACATCATACCGAGTACGCGTACACTGCGATGGAGAGTGTAAATCTTGTGATTATGAACAGTTTAAAATATTTCTACCACTACATCCATATAAGGGGTTCCAAAAAACCTTAGCCCCCCCCCTTTGCAGCTTACATGTTTACTTATATCGAAATAGTTTTTAGTGATTATAAAATATATAAAATTCTTTATTTATTGCAGGTATTAAAATTACTCTAGCTGATAAAGTGATAATATAATGGCTTCTCAATTAATTGGTGATTCGGAGAGGCAACGTGTGATAGATCGCATACGAGCAATAACATTTCGGGAAGCTCGTGATGCTGGAGCCACCTTTATAACACGTTCATGGTTGCCAAAAAGTTGCGAAGAAGTGAGGACTTCGTCAAAAGAATTGGAATAAAACTTTGGATGAATGTGAAATGGATACAACCAAATCTGGGCGCCCAAATTTGCCACTCTCTCAGGAAACAAAGGACATCATTGAAAGCAAAGCGGTACGCGTAAGCGGAAAAACAGCTGTGCTAAACTTTCTAGAGAGATCGAAGTGTTAAGAGGAAAGATCGTTAGTGGTGAGATCATTCGACTGTACCGTCATAGGCAAGGTTTAAAGCCTTGGCATGAACTTCCAAAGCCAAGAAAACTCACTTAACATCGATGACAGAATGTGGTTTGTCCATTATCTTGAAGATTGGGATGTGGATGATTTCCTACATTTAGCTGTCTCCGATGAATTTTTTGTTTACGTAACACGTCCGTCTAACTACCAAAATGATCGAGTGTGGGCCACAACACCAGATGAAATCGATGACAATGAACATTATCGCGAATTATTAAAAAGTCCAGACTGTGTTGGTGTGTTTGTTTTGTTCACTGCAAAGAAGCTCATGTGGGTGCTGAAGCCAAATGGTCAGAGTTGGGATGGACAGTATTTTCGTGATATTATTCTATCCCAGCATGTCATTCCTTTTCTAAGAACCCAAACAATGTTATGGATGTCGATCAGGTCACACTTCTGCACGATAAGGCCCCCTGCTTTAAGGCATTAGCCACTTAACAGTTGTTGCGGACCATGAGATCGATTTCTTTGGAAATGAAGAATGGCCAGGAAATTCTCCTGACCTGAACGTCTGTGAACACATTGGATCAGTTATAAAGGACAAGGTTGAATGTCTCTTGTTTCAAGAACCTGCAGCAAATCGATTTTCGAAGGATACAATGACGCAACACATTGAAACTGTTTTAGAAAATTTGCGTAACGATCAAGATCTATTCACGTCACTTTTGGCAAGCTACCCAAAGCGAATTCAGGCTGTCTTGGAAGCCAATTGCTGGAACACCAAGAATGCAGGATTAAATTCTCTTTTGTAAGGTATGTTTAGTTTTACTGTACCTCTAATGGTTTAGGCCATGGGCGGGGGGCTAAGGTTTATTGGAGCCCCGTACTTGGGACACTATATATTTTGTCCCACCCTTTTTTCTTAGCTAAATAAAAGGCCATGGGGCTGAAATGTCTTTTGGACCTTAAGTTTGAACTTTCTGTGCTTCACATAACCGGACTTTTCCAGTTTGAACCTCCCCTCCTCGTATAAAACCGCTTTTAAACGCCCTTGAATAAAACCGATGGTTAACAGTTTCGAAAATGGCGTCTGACAGTGATGTGCGTCGTAAACAGAAAGCTGTTATCGAGTTCTTAACCGCAGAGAAGGAAACAATTGGAAATATTTGCAAACGTCCACAAAGCGTTTACGGAGATGCTGTTGTTGATCGAAGCACAGTTGAACGCTGGTCTAAACGTGTGAGATTAAGGGAGAGCCAGCCTCGATGATGGGCCACGTAGCGGTCGCTCGGCATCGGCTGTGACATCTCACACTGTGCAACGTGCTAACAGCATCATTCGATCAAGTCAGCACATCACATACTAGGAGCTAGGAATTAGTGAAGGAAGTGTGAATACGATAATTCAGCAACTGGGATACTCAAAAGTGTGTTCACGGTTTGTTCCTCGCCAACTGACTGAAGATCACAAAGCCCAAAGAATAGAAATTGCTTCTGAGTCGTTGGTTCGATACGAGACAGGAGATGACTTCCTTTCACGAATTGTGACTGGGGATGAGACTTGGGTACACCACTTTGAACCTGAAACAAAACGCCAATCCATAGAGTGGCGTCACGCACACTCCCCACGCAAGAAAAAGTTCAAAATGGCTCCCTCTGCAGGAAAGGTTATGGCCACCATCTTCTGGGACATAAAAGCAGTGATTCTGGTGGACATTATGAAGAAAGGACAAACAATCAACTCAGAGGCATATATTGCTACCCTACAGAGACTCCAGAGACGTACAAAGCGAGTTCGACTGGAGAGAAAACTGGAAGACGTTCTGCTTTTGCACGATAACGCAAGACCACACAGCAGTTTGCAAACAAGTGAGGCCATCACAAAAATGCGCTTGACCGTGTTATCCCACCCTCCATACAGCCCGGATCTGGCACCTTCAGGCTTCCATTTATTTGGGCCAATTAAGGATGCTATTCGTGGAAGAAAGTTTCAGAGTGACGATGAGGTTGTTGAGGTTAAGAGGTGGCTCCAGCGGAACCCAGCGGACTTGTACCAGCAAGGAATAGAGGCCCTTGTTTCGAGGTGGAGGAAAGCCGTAGAAAAGGATGGAGACTATGTGGAAAAATAAAAACTTGTAAAAAAGGTATGTAACTACTTATGTACAAAATTTCTGGAATTTACAAGGAAAGTTGGAAAGAAAAAAAAAGGTGGGGCAAAATATACTGAGTGGCCCTCGTATATCATGAGGTTCGCAGCGAAGTTGTAGCTAAAGCCTTGTGCAAGTTTTTAATAGAGTTTAGGGATGAGTATCGTTCGTTAAACAAAAATGATAAGTATGGACATATGTTTCTCTCAAATAGATCGCTGGAGTGTTAATAAATGTGTTTAGTTCTAGAAAATACAATGTTGAATAACCCTGAACGAAGATGTATGGTGCGCATTCCAGGGAGTGTGTTTTATAATATTAAGGCCTATATTACTTCATGTATCGCAGATGGAAAAATTCTCTAAACACCTACCCGGAATAATGGGATACAAATCTTAGGTTGATTCACCAGCGCGCCTCAGTTCTTTCATGTTGGAACAAACCTGTACACGAATCACAAACGCTTGGCATTCCGTTTGACTCATTCCCCACACCTCCCGCCGAGCCAAACAGCGCACCGGCGGCTCATAGTCACCTCAGAGCTTGACCCGACAGGACGTGCTCTCCTCACGATAGAAAACTAATAAAAGATGGAGCTTCCGTTGAGTAGTATCCTCAATGCAGTATACGATGTGTCTGTGTTGAAGTCAGTGCTTGTGTTCAGGCGTAATACCGGTGCTATTAATTATGTACGTGAAACGATATATAGACAATCAAACTCTGGTAAACGCAATGTTATTTATTTAAGTGTTGAGGAGATGAACAGAATCTTCGTGGTGATTGAGAAGTGGGTTGAGGACCGTTATAAAATACCTGTAGGTGCAGGCACAAAAAGAGAACAGATTAGTGATGCACCCTCATACGCCATTATTTGTACGCTGTACATAAATCGTGATACAAACAACCATGCGTTGATATACGGCTGATGTGGAAGAATGCTGCTGACAATAACGGCCTTATCCCCACGCGAAACCATTTCATTCTCGACAGAATGTTTGAGGTCAACGACTTCCGCAAACTAAAACCTATATTAGACGCACGTGTTGCTGATATGCGTTATTTTGACACGATGCTTGAAAACGCGTACACCGCCCTGCTCGATGATTTTACCACGTATTGGGACCAGTGGCGGCTTTCAGTTATGGGGGTGCTGCTTCAGAAATTGCGAACAATTGTGTCGATTATATATATATATATATATATGAGAGAGAGAGAGAAAGTCGAATAGATAAATAGATAACTACTCACTACTCAGTCATGAAAATAAGTAAAATAGTATCATAAAATCAATTATAGGGTACTTACGCTTAATGGGTAATTTCGAATTTGTCAAAAATTTTATTTATAAAAAATTCCATTCTTCTGTTTTTATTCTGAGCGAAAAAATATTCTAAGAAATGAAAGCTATATATTGTAAATAATCCAATTATTATATAATTAACTTCAATCTCACGACAAAAAATAAATGATAACGAATCATTAAGTACGCAGTTCCACGGGAAGGCTGAAGCTACTTTCGTGGTTCATTCGTTCGGCATGTTTAAGGAAAAAAGGATATAATCTGATTTAAAAACTCAAAGTTCATTGAAAAAAAACAATCAGAGGGGCTATTTTAAATATTTAAATATAAAGATCATAAGATCATGGGGGTGCTGCAGTTCCGCAGTGCCTACCGACGAGCCGCCCCTGGTTGGGATGAACAAGGCGAGAATGGTTTGGAACTGGATGCTTATTTAGAAGGCACAGACTCCTCGAAATATCACGAACTTTGGTACAAAGGACTTGAGCGGTACAGGCCTGAACTCACCTTCACTATTCACCCTGAAGAATTATTTCTTTGTATAAGACGCAGTTGTCGTCAGCACGATTTAAAAGCATACTTCAATTGCCGCTATGAGTTTTGAAGAAGATTTTACGGTTGAAAAGCTCGGCTTGGAAAGAATACATCTGTTTGGAAAGGAGTGTTTATAAACTTGAATTTAATGATGATGTTGCAGCAAACGATGCCATCTTTGTGCGTGCTTTTGATTGTATTTTATCCGCATTTAAAGAGCATGATAGCTTGACTCCAATTGTAAAGTGGGTACAAAAATAATGTTAAACGAGTTGAAAGCCCTTTATATTGAATATAGACATTCACATACTTTGAGTGGTGAATTAATGTAAAATCGTATTTATCATGTAGTACAAAACAATACGGATATAAATGTGGACTCGATTACTGTGAGTTTAGTATTTTATTTAAGCGTGGTAGACTTAAAGTGTATATATATATATATATACTGTATATATAACCTTACCTTACAACCTTACAAAGGTTCCACGTGATGATTTCTCATTTCGCGAAGGTCAAGCGTGTCGCCCCTCCTCTCGAGTTGGCCTGGTGAAGTAGTGAGTTGGATTCTTGCGCTCTCCACCTCACATAGCCAGGTACGCCCGGCTCATCGGGGATTGTTCTGAGCCAGGCGTCAAGTCTTCTTTTGAAGATTTCCACTGCAACTCCCTTCGTGTTTCTTAGGTCTTTGGGCAACTGATTAAATAGTTTTGGTCCTCTCACTACAAAACTATTTTCTTTCAGGGTTAAGGATGTTCCCTGTCTCGCCTTCAATTTGGGAATACGACACAGTCTACCGCTTCTACTTTCCACCGTTGTTTGGGGAGTTATGGGATTCAGAGTAAGATTAGGGACTAGTTTCTCTATTATTTTCCAAGTGTAAATAATGGTGTATCTCTCTCTTCTCCTTTCCAGTGAATATAGGTCTAGTTCTCGTAACCTTTCCCAGTAATTTAGTTCTTTGCACCCATTGATCTTGGCTGTGAAACTTCTTTGAATCCCCTCCAGCTGTCTAATGTCTTCTTTTTATATGGGGATGTTAGGACCGAGCAGTATTCCAGTTTGGGTATTTTCTTAACCAAAAACAATATGTGAGTTTGCCTTACATTGCCGGCTTAGAAAGAGTAAAACCGTTGACGAAAGATTTTAGGTTTGCTTTGGCGTTCAAATATTCGTCTACCGTGAAAAGTAAATTGGTTACG
Organism: Bathynomus jamesi; assembly: GCA_023014485.1. Classification (NCBI taxonomy): domain Eukaryota; kingdom Metazoa; phylum Arthropoda; class Malacostraca; order Isopoda; family Cirolanidae; genus Bathynomus; species Bathynomus jamesi. Next base: position 98,574 of record JAJOZX010011236.1, read on the forward strand.
AATAACGTTGCAAAAGAGGAACAAGCCTGTGTCTACAGTATTCCCTGTAAAAGTTGTGATTTAGTATACGTGGGAGAAACTGGAAGAAATATTGAAACCCGTATTAAAGAACACAAATATGCCTTCAGAAGTTGTAATACTAATAATGCCATTTTTTATCACGCCAGCCAAAATAATCATGCTATAGATTGGGAATCAAGTAAGGTACTTTATAAATGTAATAATTATGTCAAAAGAAAAATAATAGAATCTGTGTGTATAGAAAAAGTAGATATAGGGTCTAACTTATAAGTTAGACCCTTTAGTGAGATTCTTGGTCAAAAAATCCCTTACGGAGTCGTGGGAACGTGTTCGAACCTAAGTGTGAATTTCTTAAAGGTCTCTGGATTGTTTCCTTACTCGCTTTTAGTAAATGTAATAATGGAAGTAATAAATGTGGAAATAAATATAAATGCAACAGATGTAATAATAAAGGTAATATTATAAATTTAATAATTAGGGTAAAGGTAATAATAATAAATGTTAAAAAATGTAAATGCAATAATAAATGCAGTAATTATGTCAAAATATTAGAATCTGTATGTATAGAACAAGAAGATAGTTTTAATTTGTGGGAATGTACTTATAAGCGGACCCTGTAATAAAATGCCCTTCCGGTGGGGGATGGGACGATTCATCGCCGCCATCTCATCGCCGCCAACTCAACGCCAGCCAAACTCATCGCCGATCCAACTCATCGCCGATCCAACTCATCGCCAGTTGGCTCATAAAACATCGCAAATAATAGTAAAAAAAATAAAATGATTAGGAAAGGAAAAGATGATTAATCATTATATTATTTATTATTTATTAAATTATTTATTTATTATTATTATTGTTGGCAAATTATTTATTTATTAAATTATTTATTTATTATTTATTATTGTTGGCAAATTTTTCTCTGCCTCGCTGGCTGGAAATATGCTCCATCTTGAAGGGTTTCTGAAGTTTAACAGTAGAAGCTTAACAGAAATATAAGATACTAACATCTTTTTCAAGCTTAAGTAAAGTTGCCAGCTTTCTCTAGAAGAAAAACATGTTAATAAAGTAAAGTTGGTTGGTTTTCCTAGTTATTAATTAATAATATAGAAAATTTAGAATATAGAATCTTATATTATCAAAATATTCAAAATATAAAATATTTATAATTTCCATTGTGTATATTGTGTATACATCTATATTTTTCTGGTGATGAGTTGACTGACGATGAGTTGGATCGGCGATGAGTTGGCTGGCGATGAGTCGGCGGCGATGAGTCGGCGGCAATGAGATGGCGGCGATGAAAAGGTACCGACCCCTTCCGGTGTCGGGAGAACGGTATCTAACCTAGGTGCGAATTTCTCAATGGTCTCTGGATTGTTTCCTAATCGCCTTTTTCATTCGTTTTTCGGTTTATAAGTTCTGTATAATAAACAACAATGTAATAACCAATGTAATAATAAATTTATAATTTCTGTAATAAATAATTATGCAATATTAAATGTAATAAATTTAATAATAAATGTAATAATTATGTAAAAAAAAATAAAAAAATAGAATCTGTATGTTTAGAACAGGAAGATAGTTTTAAATTTGTGCGAATGTACTTAATGAAAATGCCCTTCCGGTGTCGGGAGAATGGGATCTAACCTAGGTGCGAATTTCTTAACGGTCGGTCCCTGGACTGTTTTTCCCTCTTGTTTTGGTTCATTCGTTTTTCTGTATCCACCCGAGGAGGATGCCAGTGGGCGTCGAAACTGTTGTGGAAATAAACTGTCTATTAGAGTGGGTTTTATTTTCATGTTTATGTATTTTTGCTCTCGTCATTTTCGTTTAAACTAGTGAAAATATCACAACTTAACCTAACCAATTATCAAAAGCGTACAGTTGACCTAACCGGGCATTCAATTAAACTAACTGGGCATTCAGTTGACCTAACCGGGCATTATCCGTTATATTAACCTGTTATGTTAATTCAATGCCCGGTTAGGTCAATTGAATGCCCGGTTAGGTCAACTGCATGCACTTGATGATTGGTTAGGTTAAATTGTGATATTTTCGTTAATTTAAACGAAAATGACGAGAGCAAAAATACTTAAAAAAACAGTAAAACTTTTTTAGGGTATTCCCGTTAACGGAAAAGTACCATATATATATATATATATATATATATATATATATATATATATTTATATATGTTTTAAACAATTATTCCTATTTTTGCGTTTAATACAATTCTTCTCTACTGTTCGTGTTATATATGTGTTAAATAAATCCAATTGTTTTGCGTCTACTGTATATACATATTCGATATACAGGGCGTCCTAAAAAAATGTATACACACTTTAAATAATTATAAAGGCAGTGTTTATTAAAATACATTTCATTTTCAAAATGTAATAGAATCTACAGACATTATTTAATTGTTTTGTCAACGCCTGTTTTCAAACTGACGTCCATTCTGGTCCAGGCACTGCTGATAACGCGAAGCAATGGAATCGCAAACATCACGAAACATTTCGTTTGGTATTTGTGTGCATTCTCGTTCAATGGCTGCTCTCAATTCAGCGACTGTTGCAGGTTTTATAGCGTAGACTTTGTCTTTTAAGTATCCCCATAAAAAAAAGTCTAGTGGTGTGAGGTCTGGTGAACGCGGAGGGTATTCTACGAAACCCCTTCGTCCAATCCACATCCACATCGTGCCAAGTACCACTCGCAATACTCCACTCTTCGGTCCGGATCATCTTCATTAATAGCATGGACTAATCTTGGAATGTAACTTTTCCATTGACAGCGCTTCAAAATGCGTTGGACAGACGATTCTGAAATTCCTACCTCACGACTCGCTTGCCGCACAGATTTTCTTGGACTTTGGTGATACGTTTCCAGTACTCTTTCTTGCTTTGTGGGGCTTGTCGATGTCCGTGGTCTTCCGGAACGCTTCTTGTGGACATTCTGAACAGTTCCATCGGCTTCAAACTTATCTCTAATTCGAGTGATGGTAAGTCGCGTTGGTGGATCTGTTTGAAACTCCCTCCTAAACTGTCTTTGCACTTCAACTGCGTTTTCACACTTCCAGTAGCATTTTTTAAGAATTTCCTTTGTTCAAAGCTTAGTCTGACTGCCATTATTAATTCTAATGGGTTTAACTTGGAAAGAAAGAAACATCAATTGAGCTATCAGCTGTTAAAGTGTGTATACATTTTTTTGGGACGCCCTGTATATTAAATAAGCAGAACGATGTAGTTGTGTTTTATTTCAAACAAATATTAATAAAGGGTATATATACATAAACGATACTCTGTGTGTGTGTGTGTGTTGTGTGTGTGTGTGTGTGTGTGTGTGTGTTTCTAAAGCGACTGGCTGTATTCTCTGGCTGTTTCGGGGGCTCGGAAGTCCACTAGGAAGGCTACATTTTACTTTAAGCATTTGTTGTGAGTGGTGGTGCCGTTCCAGTTAGCCTATATATGATGGTCCTAAAGCCGACCAGGAAGGCTTGTTAAGATTTTGTATGTGTGTATATATGTGTGTGTGTGTTGTGTGTGTGTGTGTGTGTGTGTGTGTGTGTGTGTGTGTCCCTCTAAAGAAACGAGCCGTTTACGCCATACGACTGTCTGTGCCATGGCAGGCTTCTAAGCCAGCTGACTGTGATGCTAAAGCCGCCAAGGATGACTGTCAAGACCCCATTATGCGCCGGGACATGCCAATGGGGACATCTCCTCCTCTTCTCGTCTCTTTCCTTTTTATTACCCTTGTTAGGTTAGGTTACCCTTGGATGGTCTACCCCCGGGGCCTCTTCAACACCACACTCTCCTCCTCTACCCCCTTCTTGCATACCCATCTCTCCCCCTTGGAGGGGCTAACCCCCGTCCCCATCATTATTGATCATGTTGCAGTCAGTTGATTCGCACTCGACATTATTTGCGGGGATACTACTGAGCTTACTGTTATCTTAAGGAATTGACTTTTTTGACCAAAAACAGATACCCTCCTGTATTCTTTATAGGCAAAACGAATATGTGGTAATTATTGCCTGCCACTGTATTATAATCTCAGGATCTGAAAGACTCCGCTCCATCAACGACTACCTTCTGTTTCCTACCTCGCAACCACTCTTCTATCCAATTTATTACTACACCCATGATTCCATGAGCCTCAGTTTTTTCAACGAGTCTTTTGTGCGGTACGGTGTCAAACGCTTTTTGAAAATCTAAATACACTGCATCTACCGCCTGATGACTATCATAAACTTCAACCACGCTTTGGAAAAATTCTAAGAGATTAGTTAAGCAAGATTTGTTTCGCCTAAAACCGTGCTACGTATTTCTAATCAAGTTATGCAAATCTAAGTGCTCGACTATACGATCCCTAATTATCAACTCCAGTAGCTTACCAACAACCGACTTTAAACTGATTGGCCTATAATTTCTGCCACACTTTTATCGTTTTTCTGAAAAATAGGTGTTACATTTGCTAACTTGAAATTATCTGGTACACATCCCTCAGAGATAAACACATTGAGGAACTTTGTTAACGGCACGATAGTGCTTCCTTTTAATTCCTTTAGTTGTATGGAATATATGGAATCCGGCCCCAGTGATTTAAGCATTTTCATTTTACAAATATTGTGCAGTACCTCTCTTTCACTCACCACAATATTATGTTAAGTATTATCATTATCGAAAGGTATTACGTCTTTGACCGTAGGGATATTCGCTACATCTTCTATTTAAAAACTTCTATTGTAAAAACTTCTATTGTTTTCAGAAACTAGCTCACCGTCAGAATTTCACAACGGTCCCAACACGCTCTTTACCGGATTCTTATTGTTGACGTACTGGGAAAATCGCTTTGGGTTTTCTTTGCCGTCACGAGCTATGGAAATTTCAAAATCGCACTTGGACTTTTTTATTACGCTTTTCGCTTTACGCCTTAAAGATATATAGTTGTTTCGTAACCACAAATTGTCTTTATCGTACTTATGTTTCCCATAAGCCCTATCTCTACTCTTTATAATATCCCCTACTCTAGAAGTAAACCACAAGGGCTTGTTATTTACTTTCGCACGCTAATCTTGTACGGTACACATTCCTCATTTATAATCCTAAACACTGTTTCAAACGATTCCGACATTATTTCTGCGTTTGGAGGTCCCCATTACGTTTTCCCATTCGACGCGTGACAATTCATTTCTAAATTTACAAAAGTTTGCGCGCTGGAAGTCAGGCTTTTAATCGAGTTAGCTGGTTTCGAGTGACTTACTGAAAGAACAAACTCTACCATACAGTGATCGCTATCACTTAATGGCTCTATTACTTGAAGATCAATGATAAGCCTATCATTCGTAGTTATTACTAAATTTAAAATACTGTCCAACCTCGTAGGTTCCCTAACCTTTAGAATAAGAAAGCTCTCCTCGAGAAAATTAACTAAACGGTTACCTTCCGCGACTCCTTGCATTGTATCGTAGTTCACGTTAGCGCAATTAAAGTCACCCATAATTGAGGCCTGTTCACTACCTATTATTCTCTTCAGTTCACGATATAACGCTTCGTACATATCAGCTGTTTGATTAGGGGGCCTATATATAATGGCAGCAAGAAGTTTGAAATCGTTCAATGTAAGTTCTGCTGTAGTCGAATCTTTCGGTTCTGAAATTCTATGCTTTAATTCTAAAGCGTTCGCAATATTATCTTTGATATACATCATAACACATCTTCCTCGCCTACCTATTCTGTTTTCAACAAAAAGTCTATAACCTCTAATTTAATACTCCCCTACAAAGTGTTAAGTCACGATTCGTTTATCACAATTAAATCATAGTCTTTGCAAGCAATTAAAGAAAAAAAAATCGTTTATTTTGTTTCGTAGGCTACGAGCATTTAAAGATTCAACCTTTAAATTGTTTCTTAAAACCGCGTTACCTTCGCGCACGCAAGGTAAATTCAAATTTTTTGGCCTGTAATTTAAAGAAATTACGTCGGAACCGTTCGGGTTACAGCAGCCTGAAAAGAAGAGACAGTATTATGAAGTAGTCTTCCTAAACGCGCAGTTCCAACGTCATTTAGATGAAGTCCATCTCCGAGGAACAAGTCCCTCCTGCTGTAGAAACTGTTCCAAAAATTCGCAAAATGCCCTCCTTCCTGTTGGCAAGGAGACTTTAAGTTTTTTTATGCAGGAAGGAGGGGCCAAGGGCAAATGCCCGCAAAAGCGCCCCTCCCATAAAGAAGAAGAGAGCAAAAAATCAAGGTCCGGAGTTTTCGAGGTGCCTAGACACTTTGCGTTTGAAAGATGGGAGGTCATAGACAGGAGGAAAGATGGATTGAGAAAGATTGAGTAGATGAAAGACTGAAAATACCGATTAACCCTTGCATTAAATAGTTGGACAGAAAAGGAGAGAGAAAGTGTCGAAAGTCTGGTCTCCTTAAAGGAAGAGGCATGCAGTTAGAGAGTTCAGAAGAGCAATGTCCGTTATAATAGCGATAGTAAAGAGAGAGTGAGGCAACATTGCGGCGAAGAGAGAGAGATTGAAGACAATCAGTAAGAGGTGGGGAATTGATGAGACGAAAAGCCTTTGATTCCACCCAATTAGGTACGGCTGTATGGGTTGAACCACCCGACACATGAGAAGCATATTCCATACAGGGGTGAAAAGGATCCCAGTACAGAGACAGCAACTGAGTGGGGTTGAAGAAACCGTGAGGCAGCACAGCACACCTAACCTCTTAGAAGCTGTTTTAGAAAGAGAGTATATGTGATCTTTCCAGAAAAGATCACTAGTTAAGGAAACGCCAAGAATGTTAAGAGAAGAGGAAGGATTGAGTTGTGTATTGTTGAAGGTAAAGGATAGTCGTGTGGAAAATTGTGACGAGTAGACAGATGGAGGAACTGAGATTTTGAGGTATTGAAAGCCAAAAGGTTTTCTCTGCCCCAATCAGATATAGCAGAAAGATATATCTCATGGAGTGACTGCTGAGAGGGACGCTTTGGGAAGCGGGTGGAGAAGTGAAGAGTAGAATCATCGGCATAGGAGTGAATAGGACAGTAAGTGCGAATTAAAAGATCATTAGTAATTAAAAGGAAAAGAGTGGGTGACAGGACAGAACCCTGAGGAACACAACTGTTGGTAGCTTTAGGAAAAGAGCAGTGGTCATCTTCAACCGCAGCTATGGATCGGACAGAAAGGAAATTAGAGATGAAGGAACAGATAGAAGGAAAGAAACCGAAGGAGGGTAGTTTGAAAATTAAAGATTTGTGCCAGACTCTATCAAAAGCTTTTGATATATCAAGCGAAATAGCAAACGTTTCACTGAAACCCCAAAAGGAGGGTGACCAAGAGTCAGAGAGATATGCAAGAAGATCGCCAGTAGAGCGTCCCTTGCGGAATCCATACTGACGATCTGAAAGAAGATTGTGAGAAGAAAGGTGTTTAAGAATTTTCCTCTTAAGGATAGATTAAAAAATTTTGGGAAGGCAAGAAATCAAAGCAGTTGAACGATAGTTGGAGGGTTGAGAGCGGTCACCCTTCTCTGGGACAGGCTAAATGAAAGCAAACTTCCAGCAGGAAGGAAAAGTACCAGATGAGAGACAAAGACGAAACAGTTTGCTTAGGCAGGGTGTCAGCACAGAAGCACAGTTCTTAAGAACAACAGGAGGAACACCATCAGGACCATACGCCTTCCTAGAGTTGATCCCAGATAGGGCAGAAAGAACATCTTTGGAAGAGATTCTAATTTCAGATATAATAAAGTCAGAGGGGGGAGGAGATGGAGGAACAGCACCGGGATCGTCCAGGGTTGAATTGTAAGCGAAAGTTTGAGCGAAGAGTTCGCTTTGGCAGGAGAAGAGACGGCAACTGAGCCGTCGGAATGGAAAAGAGGAGGGAAAGAAGAGGAAGTAAAGTTGTTGAAGAGGTTCTTAGCTAGATGCCAGAAAGAGTGAGAAGAATTAGAATTGGATAGATTTTCAACATTTTTGTTGGATGAAGGAATTTTTGACGAGTCGAAGAACAGATTTTGCACGATTCTGTGCAGAAATATAAGCTGAGTGAGAGTCAGGAGTTGGATGGCAACGGCACCTTCTGAAAGACTCCTCTCTGTTGCGGATAGAATTAGAAAAAGTAAAGTTAAACCAAGGATTTTTTGAATTAGTAGTAGGAATAGAATATGGAATGCACGCATCCATGCTCGAAAGAATCATCTTCGTGATGCGCTCAGCACACTCAGAAGGGCCCTGGCCACGGAAGCAGTAATCATTCCATGGTAAATCACAGAAGTACTGCCTAAGGGCCTCCCAATCAACGGCGCTGAAGTGCCAAAGGCGCCTCCTCTTGGGAGGATCCAAAGGCCGAATTGGAGCGATAGGACAGGAAACAGATATAAGTTTATGATCGGAGGAGCACAACGGACAGAAAAGTTTCACAGAGTAAGAAGAAGGATGAGAGGTAAGAAATAAATCCAGAATGTTGGGCCTATCTCCCAGGCGATCGGGAATACGAGTAGGGTGCTGTACAATCTGCTCTAGGTCATTTAGGACAGAAAAGCTGTAAGCTAGTTCACCAGGGATATCAGTGAAATGGGAGGAAAGCCAAATGTGGTGGTGAACATTGAAATCTCCTAAAATGGAGAATTCAGGAATGGGATTGCCGGAAAGAATTTATTCCACTTTAGAAGTGAGATAGTCAAAGAATTTTGGATAGTCAGTAGAATTAGGAGAAAGGTAAACAGCGCAGATGTATTGTTAATATAGGTCGCCTTGCTGTAGAACTCGTTACGTTGGATAATTCGAGGAAGTATACCTGTTAAAACAATTTTATTAGTTTTTTCCTTTAGTCACTCTAATAAGTCCCTATACCTAGCCAGCAGCACTTCTGATCCAGAATTTAAAACGTTATTAATACCGAAATGAATAACATACGTTGTGTCCTCAGAGGTTTGTCTGTAAAATGGTCAACGCTACTCGTTATATCCTTCACCTTTGCACCAGGGTAGCAGTAACGGCGCCTAAGACGGGGGTTCTTCCACAGAATTCCTCGAGCTGCCCTCGAACAATGGAATCACCAACGAGCCGAATTTCAGTTTCATCATCGTCTTCGAAACCTAACACAGAAAACTTATTGTTTGTTAATACTGGTAGACAAGTCTTAGGTTTTCTCAATGGGGCTCCATTACGCATTTGAACAAAGGGTCGGGAACTAGGGGAAGAGATAGGGCTGTTAGAATTATTTATACCCTTAGTAGAAATTGAGGCAGGAGAGGCCGCGACTGAAGAATAACTCCTCTCAGAAAGCGCAAGGGATTCTAATTTCGCCGTCAGAGGCATCACCCTTTCTTCAAGCCTCACTCTGGCCTTCCTCTCACGCTGGAGCTCGTTCTTCAACAAATCCATGTTCAGAATTACCTGCAAACTAATTTATCCTTATTATTAGCTAAATTGAAGGTGTAAGCAGCAAACTTCCATTCGCACCGACTGCAAGTACTTGACGGGGGTGCCATGCTATTAACTAATTAAATTACTAGCGTTTGTAAATTAATAGTAAAAAGTAAATTAAATAAAGTAAATTATAGTAAAAAATACTTATGTCCGCTGTTCGTCCGATTTATTTTCCCCACGGAGGGTGACCACACCCTGCCTGCAAAGCAAAATCAACCTTATTAGACCACGTTTTCTACCAAATTGGAATTTCACCCTGCTTGCTTATTAGTCCTGCAGCGGTGCACTTGAGGTGTGTTTTAGAGTACATAATACAATGTTTTATTGTTTATTCTGGTAGGGTAGGCCCTTCAGATCATGAAACCAATTGATGCCACTTTGTAACACTGGGGAAATTTTTTTATGAGCATAAATTCAAAATGGCCGCTGCAGAAATAGCGTTTTTTTGTAAACATGGCCAAATAGTAACTTATGAATGTTCAGTGAGGGGATAAATGAGTATATAGCATGGAAATATCTATCCATGGTCTACCAGTGATGATTTAGACTAATTTACAATGTTTATGTGGTTAAAAAATAATAAACCAAAGTACCACTTATATTTAGCTGAGCACATAACTCAGCAATCACACGCGCGCGCGCGCGCGCACACACACACACACACACACACACACAGTTGAGGTACATGAACAATTCTACAATGACTAGCCACATGGAGTTAATATGCCTGTTTTGGTTTATTCATCTGTTTCGTCAACTCTGTTGTATCTTGGTTGTTCTTTGCAACATTTTTGCAAGCCATGACAGCCACAGAACGTAGAACAGGACAATTTTACAGCGCACCTGGTGGTAGCGCATGGACGTGTAGAAGAACAGCCGCATCGTATCATCTGGTGATAAGGGTACAGGAGATAACACACCAGATGCTGTCTTGAGACCATCCATAATGATGGGTTCCAATGAGGGCGGGTCTGGAAGTAACGCGGATCTCCAGATGGCTGTCTGGTAATGAACACGATAGACATGTTCCTCGAAGGCCTCGGATGTTGGTGGGAGTGACTTCAACTCAGGAGCTGATGTGAGTTTTGGGTTTGACATCTTCGAAGACCATACCTTGTACCTAACATCAGATAGTTCATTGCATTCTTTGAAACCATAGCAGGCAGCAATAAAGGTGGTGGCCTCAGCGATCACGTCTGGCATCTGTGAATCAATAACCCCTAACTTAGACAGAGAGTAGTGATTCTTCAACATTTTGACAATTTTTCCTTTGCCTATACCCCATAGAGATGAAACAAATCGCAGCCAGATAAGACATGTGCAGGGAGAACCTGAGAGATGTATTCAGCATGTTCACGGACTGTGGATTGGATGTCAACAGAGGATCGGCCTTGACTAGTGCCAACCATGATTAATGCACAATCAAGATCTTGTGAATGATAGAAATGAAGTAAGAGTACGAAGACATCATGTCATCAGAAACTACTCTGATGCTTCGTTTTCCATGAGTGGCTGCAAAGACCATCTGCTGTGCAATTATCACATCAGCTTCTTCGTGGGTGGTTCTCATATCCATTCGTTTCACAACGCGAGATTCATGTAATTCCACTGGTTCAGCATCGGGCCCAGTTATGATCAGCTGTGATGAAGCAAGAGGCAGGAAGTCTGAGTGCTCTCTGAGGTAGGTACATATCAGCTGGATAAGTTGTACCTTATTCTCTGTTACACTTAGGTCACTTTCTGGGTGGGAAGAAGTGTGCTCAAACTCAGCTTATGTTGTCTACTGGCTTCCTTTCCTGCTCTGGCACAACGTGTCGCGGATTTGATATCAGTGTTGTATCGATCAAAGATCAGGTAAGTGTCACACACCTTCATTTTCTGAATGATGTAGGTCATGAAGGACTTGATGAAATCTTCAACAGTACCACTAGCTGGCCAAGGAACCACCCATAAAATGGCGCAACCATCAAGAATGATAGCATCGGAGTAGGACACTGTCGATCAGAAAGCTCAACTTGCAGGTTCTTCTTCAAGACGGACTTAGATTTGGCAATGCGCATATCGCCATTATCTTCAAACATGGATGTTGGAATTGGTGAGAGCTCGTACTTCAGAACCTTCTCCAGGTTGATGTTTCGTACTTTCTGGAGACCTAGGACTCTTGAGTATATTAATGTTGTGTCATATACTGGTGTCTCTGCTACTTTAATCTGTCGTCGCATTTCAGACATTGTAACCACTCCTTTCTTCAGGCTGTCATGGAATCCTTCAGGCCACTGAGATTCATATGCCTTCATCTGATCTAGACCAATGGATACTGATTCATCAACGTTGACTGAAGCTGGAGATAACTGGCCAGTTACGATGTTCACCAGGCCATCAGGAAGATTATCTGGGTCAAGCGGACCATATAACTAGTCAGGTGATTTTGTAGCTTTGCCCTGTCTGCAGAATCAGATTTTATCCGGGATGACATCTTCTTTGTGGATGGTTACAGCTATCTGTTGATTTCCCTCTCTCATGGCAGCTATGTCTCTCTTCAGTGTACTACATAGGTGAAGTCCTAGTGCCCAACGCTTCATAGTTGATGGCTTCAAAGTGACCCAAATGATCCCTCCAGGACCATGGCCATACCGCATGAAGGTAGACTCTATATACATATCTGACCATATCCTATTCCAGAAACCAGGAACGTGACTCATTACATGTTGGCCTTTCAAGAACTGATCGAGGACTGGCCTTGGCAGTCGTTCCATGGACCGGAGATAGAACAGGCAGTACCTGGAATACAAACATATATTACCCACCATCAGTGCCATCACCAAGTTAGGATACGAAAATAGTATAGCCTAATAATATATGACCATAACCAAGATTTTCATATTGTTAGAAAAGATTGAAAACTAACGCATTTACTAACCTTGCATAGTTATAATGTCCAGCAGCAAAGAAGTACGGCATCATCAGTTCAACAGCTAGCAGGTGTAGAGGCCAGTCACCTTCCCTCTCTGCCCTTTAAACATCATGATGAAGACTGGCTTGATAAGGTTTTGGACCCAGAGCTTGGTTGTTCGGTTCATCTGAGATCGAGATTCAAGTATTGCCATGAGATCATCAAAGCTTGGAGCACCATACTTCCTTAGTAACTCCTCTACCACCATCCTCAAGGCCGAATGTTCTGTGGAAAATTCTTACCAGAGAGGAGAATCAGCAAAAGCTGACTGCAGGATATTTTCCAGTCCTGTGTCTGCCATCAGTACTCCAATTGCACCAGCGAAGTTCATCAAGGTGTGCATCCCTCCCAAACGTGGAATGAAATTGGTGAAGAGAATCTGGATAAGCCCATTTCATGTTGATGACCACTTTGTAGAGTTGCTGATCAATCGTGAATATGGTGTATTCCTGTCCCATTGCAGTTGTATGTCGTTGAGCTTCCATCATGGCAGTGAGCATGGTGTCAGGTTCTGCAGGAGGCATGTCTAGAAGTGGTAAATACAGCTTTAGTTGCAGGGCAGATGGTGTGTCCTTGCTCACGAGATAATCTGGTATTGAATCCATTGTACTCTGGGGTGTCATTGTCTGATAGGATCGATTGGAGGAAACTCATATCAAGTTCATGGGCACGATTCACTGATATTTGTTGCATAGCGAGAACCTTAAGAGATAGAGGAGATCTCAAGCCTCAGAAGCTGGCATCACAGGTTTCTTGGGTCCATCATATCTATGGATCGGTATGTCAGGTAATATATCATCAGACATCTCTTCCTTTTTGACCTTCGGATGAAACCATGATCCTTTGTATATTCATTCTGGTACTGTTGGGCCTGGGTGAGAAGAATTGCTAGTGCATGGGTGGTTTGCAAACCGTTCTGTGAGGAAATGTTTGCATCAAAATTATCAGCAACTACTTGAACCATACCTCCACCAGGTGACAGGCCCATGTGTTCTTGGCTCTTGGAAGCTGCACTGGCTGCAGATGCACGAAATCGGAGCACCTCATCATATGAAGAGGAAACACCAAAATCATATAATAGTTCAATGATCGACCTGTCTCTAACAGCTATGCCCAAAGCAGTTTGTAGTGCTGTAGGACTTCTGTTAACGACACCAGTAACCATGTTCCCAATCATTGCTGCCTCCAGAGAAGAGTTGAACTTGTCAGATACTAAAGACAGCAGATGTAGAAGAGTGGGACTGGCATCATTACTGATATCCTCAATGTCCAACCTTGTTTTGTAACGAGACTTGTCCTGCTTCAAGGATTTGGATTCATCTGCTATGCGTTTAGCTACTTTACACACGGCAGCTTCATCATCATCATCGTCATCAGACACCATTTCAGGAGACTTGTTGATGCCTTGCTCCGGAAAACTAAAAGGCTTGCAACTCCTCGACCTGACAATATCAATAATCTCTCTCAAAGTGGTCAGATAAGCATTTGATCAATTGTCTCCGGCTATATTGATCACCTCCGTAGCGATGGTATAATTCATGGACTTCAACAGAGTTCCAGATTATGGATTGATCATCAGTGAGATAATTCACAACATATTGAAAGGGTTCATCTGTCTTTTCATTTGGTGTTTTGATGTTGATGCCTGAATGTTTCTGTATCCTCTGAAAGAGACATACAGTCCTTGTGATATTGTCCATCTGCTGCATGTAAATCACTCAAGGCACCTTCAATTCTCAAGCTTACCTCACTGGCCCACTCGTCATTTCTCAGATGGCAAGCGTCCAATATTACATCTTTGAAGCTTTTCTGGTTGGCACCTCGATCAGCAGTTCTACACTGAACAACCCTTTTACAACGTTCGGGATGACGGGGATCTGGAGCAGAACATTTTTCTCCACATATCAGGCAATTTTTTTTAAGTTGAAAGGATGTTCAGTGAACGACGAGTCCTTTTAGTGGCAGGTTCCTCTGAAGTCTTTTTCTGTCGGGCCAAGTAGCGATCTATATGTGTCTTTGATGTGTAAGTAGATGCAATTTCTGTGGACATATAGGTTTGTGGAAGAATGTTCAATAAAGTCTCTAATTCCACATGCAACCCATCACCTCTACATTTACTAGCAGCTAAAATACTTGTAAGTCGTTCTTGGCTAGCAGGCATCAAAGGGTTTTTGTTTGTTTTACAGTTTATATGGTTACGGAGAAGGCATGCAGGTGATGATTCTGCCATTGTTAACCATTACCTGTAAAGAGAAAAGAAATACACATATAGTATCATGCTTGAATAGTATTGAGGGGGATTCACATGCTTTATAGCTGCAAAGATTGTTTCTAAAATAGTAGCTTATATACAGACGTTCAAGTAGTATTAGCAAATAAGTGAGAAATGGTTCATTTTACTGCTTCACACTGGATAGATCATAATTGTATAGCTACCAACTAATTATTTAACCTCGAAAATGTGCAGTTTAACACCAAAAGCAAGTCTCTACGACTATTTTTAGAGAAAATATCGCAATAATTTAGTTTCGGTGCCGGCCATTTTGGATTTTTGCCCATGAAATTTCAGCCCAATGGCTAAAAAGTGATATTATTGATTTCATGACCTAACAAGATATACTATGCATGGTATCTCATGATTTATTCCCACTTTTTATTTTGTTAAGTTACTTTTTAGCCATGTTTACAGAAAAAGTGCTTTTTCGGTGGCGGTCATTTTGAATTTTTGCTCATAAAAAAATTTCCCCTGGGGTTAGAAAGTGGCATCAATTGGTTTTATGATCTGGAGAGCCTACCCTACCAGAATCAACAATAAAACATTGCATGCACTCTAAAACACACCAGTAGTATAGAGTGATGTAGTCGAGACCACCAAGTCCGAGACTTGGACCAAGACCTGATCCTGTGAGACCAAGATCGAGGCCGAGATCAAAGGTTCGAGATCGAGATCTACCTTCCGAGATCGAGACCCTTAAAATTCGAGACCGAGATCGAGATCGAGACCAACCTCATGCCCTTTCAATTTGTTTTACACTACTATGGAAATTAGACTATGTTAAGTATATTAATAAACTAATAACTACTTTCTCAGATGTAGTGTGTTGAATGCCAAAAGTGTAGCCTATAAATTAACAAATGAATATATATATACGTACTTTTTATTTATTTACTTCTTTTATATCTGTTACAGAAAGTTTAATGAACGTACCCACTACCCAGTTTGACTTGTGCATTTATTTAAAGCATGATAAGTACTCATTACACTTAAGGAACATCAGCATGCTCAGAAGATCTGCTGAAGTTCGACTTCTGTGGGGCGTCATTATTATGCCTCCATGGCTAAATACACGCTCAATTGGAGCACTAGAGGCAGGCACTGTTAAAACAGTCATGGCAATATTGGCCACTGATGGGAATTTATCCCTTTTCTGGTGCCAAAACTTTATTGGAGAGCAGTTGTCTAAAATATGAGATTCATAAAATGGAATACAAAACTAAACTACACGCTGTCACTAACAGCACGTGCCAAAAACTGATTAGGAAACAAAATTTACAAAATAAATTCAGCTTAAGGGGAGGTGTGGCGTGATAAAAGTTCCGCCGTGACATCATTGATGACGTCATTTTTTAACATTTACAATTGGCAATTGAGATTTGTTCTACGAATCGGCACGTTGTAAATATAAGTGATGTGAAGGGTTGTCGAGTTATTCTATGCTTTATTGAATTTATCGGTACTGTTTTCCTTATGCTGTATTTCTTGCATTATTTTTGTGTGAAGCATTTATTTTTTCAAATACATATTGGATGGGAGGATAGTCGTTTTTATCACGCCACAGAGGTTGACACGCCGTTTGGCAACACTAAGTGGCCTTATAATATATATATATATATATATATATATATATATATATATATATGCATATAACTGCAATGACCACGCAGTATATAAATGAATAGAAACGACATAAGTATTAAGGAACGTTTCTGCACACGAGGAGGAGAGATAACGAATAAATGAAAAATGAGGCGAACCTCCCGGGAATCGAACCCAGGGCCTTCCATTTGCCGGTTGGACGCGCTACCATTATGCTACGGACCTCGATTAATCGCAAATCGAAATTCTCCCACATAGGGCAGAAACCAACGCCTTGAGAGGGCACCCTCGCAAATCGTGAATATGCGCATATAACTGCAATGACCACGCAGTATATAAATGAATAGAAACGACATAAGTATTAAGGAACGTATGTATGCCAATAACATGTATTTTTCATTACGGTCTCGAGAGGTCTCGAAAGGTCTCGGGGAGAAAAACCGAGACCGCGTCTGTCGAGACCGAGATCGAGACCTAAATAGCGGAGACCGAGATCGAGATCGAGATCTGCAAATTGGGTCTCGAGACCTACATCACTGGTAGTATATATCGCTACTCTGCTGCAGGACTATATCCTTAGCAAAGAAAAATCAACCTTATTAGACCACGTTTTTCACCAGATTGGATTTTCGCACTTCTCGAACACCGCAAAACAAGCTATATGCACTTCGCTTAATCAAGTAAATACAGTAATAAATAAAGTCAATAAATAAAATATATTCAGTTATGAATAATTCGTAACGCGAGGTAATTTAGTTAAAAAGGCACCGAACACTATTTTTTTAAAGTTACTTTGAAACAATGTATTCAATTGGTAACACTGGACACTCGATAAAACACGTCTGTTCACAAGGAAAGATGAATATGTTTGTGTGTTTGATTTACACTACCGTGAACTTATATATATATATATATATATATGAAATAGGATCCCTCCTCCTAAGGAGACGTAGTTTTTCATTCAGGATAAAAACGAAGACGTAGAGCAAAAAGTCATTATATTTGGCTGCAGCCGACGTTTCGGGCAACTCTACCCATCTTCAAGGCCTAATTAATAGAGAGCTAAAATTAATAAGTGACACAAAAGATATAAATGACGAGAGTTAAAACCTAAACACATATACAAAATTAAAATTATTCAAAATAGAAAATACAAATTAGAAACAAGCTAGAACAAGATCAAATCAAAACTAAAATATATAAATGACACAAAAATATAGGAATGATAGATGTAAAACCTAAAATTAAAATCATTCAAAAATAAAACTGTTAAAAAACCTTCACAAGTAAAAAGTTAAACGGAAAACTACAAGAATAAACCGACACACCTGTATTCAAAGCAAAAAGAAGGCAGGGTCGCAGAGAAAATTTAGAAGGTAGTTGATCTAGTTAACCCTTTTGCTCACGAATTATGACATAGGGTAAAAAAGAAATTTGCCTTTATGTGTAGTTATATAAGAATCAATATGGTTTATTTTTCAGCTACACAATTGTCTACCCAGTGAGTGAAAGGGTTAATGTAAAGGGGGTAACAGCCAGAATCAGTGTTTAGACTCAGGTTCAAAAACTTAATACATAAAGATTCATAAATACAAAGCGAGGACGAGCATTTTAATGATTTAAGAATTTTAAAATTTTCAATGGAAACGTCAGTCTTACAATTGATGGAATGACTTCTGATAGCAGACTGTTCTTTTCTCAACAAAACCTTCCCCGTCCTATGACTAATACCCATATGGGAGCAAAATCTCGCCCGCAAAGAACGAACTGTACTGCCAAAGTAGTTCCCCTGGGAACACTCAGGGCAGGTAAACAAATAAACGACAGAACAGCTCAGTAGTATAGCCTCAAAAGGTTGGCGTGCAGGAATGTTGCAATGTTGCAAGAGATAATGATCAATGTTGCAAAGAGGGGTAGGGGTATGCAATGAAGGGGGTGGGGGTATGCAACAACTCAATGCTGCAAAGGGGGATGGGGGATGCTGCAGGTGCAACAAGGGGTCATGAAACTTGGAGGCGGCGTTATCCCCCAAGAGAAAGACAGGAGAAGGAGAGAAAGGAAGAGAGTTGTTCACCTGGCTCCTGCCAAGTGCATAATAACGCTTCAGCCGACCCGCCGTCCTCTTATAGACCCATAATCAGCCAGTTGGCTTAGAAGGCGTAAATGGCTTGTTCAGGTTGAGTTGTCAGATACCACTTTTTATTTTAATTGTTCAGGTATACATTATTATGGAGAGTTGCCAGATACCACTTTTTATTTTAATTGTTCAGGTATACATTTTTAGGTTGCCAGATTGTACCATTTATTTAATTATTTCTTAAAAGTTGGCTTAGAATTCCGCTAGTAGGTTTAGAAGGCGTAACCAGCCATTTGGTATAATTGTTTACAACCAAAAGAATTAAATAAAACAACATTACATCATTCTGTTTATTATAAATATATAGAAAATAAATATACATTTGAATGATCAATTAAAAATAATAATAGTTTAAGAAATATGAACGAGGAATATGCATATAATCAAAAAATATATCCGTCAATATAACAGTACAGGAGAAATATATATATATATATATATATACTGTATATATACACAATTATATTATGGAGATATATAGAAAATATACATTGGAATGGTCAAAAAACAAAAATAAAAAATAAGAAATAATATAACCATCAACATAGCAGAAATATTGCACACAACCAAATAAATAAATACATACACTTTATCTTCTACCGCGCAACATAAAAAATAAGAAATAATATAACCATCAATATAGCAGAAATATATACACACAATTATGTTAAATAAATAAATACATACACTTTATCTTCTACCGCGCAAAATAAGAAATCGCATAGCCATCAATATAGCAGAAACACACACACACACACACACACACACACACACACACACACACACACACACATATGTTAAATATATACATACATTTCACTTTTTTTCAAAATACTAAACTCGCACTTAATCGAGTCTACAATTACATCATTATTGCTCTGCACTACGCAGTATACGCGGTTTAATAATATTTCACCGCTTAAAGTATAGGGAAACCTGTACTCGATATGAAGGGCCTTCATATCGTTCAGTACTATTTTTGTTCCCACTTTACAACCGGTTGGTAAGTTATCTCTAAATACGCACAAAGAGTTCATCGTTAGCCACATTATTAAACACAAGTTTATAAACACGGCTTTCCAATCGAGGGCTTATTTCTACCGACGCGAGCTTATCAATCGTGAACTCATCTTCACTCAACATAGCGGCAATTGAAATAATCTTCTAAGTCGTTACGACAACTGCTCGTTATATAAAGAAATAGTTCGTCAGGATGAACGGTGTAGGTGAGCTCAGCCCTGTACCGATCAATTGCTTTGTACCAAAGTTCATGATATTTCAAAGAGTCTAAACTTTTTAAATAAACGTCCAGCTCTAGACCATTCTCACCTTGTTCAGCCCTACACTCGGTAAACCCATCGAGCAGAGCGGTGTATGCGTATTCAAGTACTGTATCAAAATAAAGCATATCCGTAACACGCGCGTCTAATATAGGTTTCAGCTTGCGGAATCCGACGATTTCAAACATTCTGTCGAGGATGAAACGGTTTCGCGTAGGAACAAGAGCGTTATTGTCAAAAGCATTCTTCCACATCAGCCGTATATTAATGCATGACCGATCGTTATTTATACACAACGTACATACAACGGCGTATGAGGGGGTATCACTAACCTGCTCTCTTCTTGTACCTACGTTAGCAGGTATTTTATAACGATCTTCACTCCACTTCTCAACTATCACGAAGATTCTATTCATCTTCTCGACACTTAAATAAACAACATTCAGCTTGTTTGTTTGTCTACATTCCGTTTCCAGTACATCGCTAACGGCACCGGATTTACGCCTGAACACGCGCAACGATTTCGTCACGGACACATCGTACGAGGCGTTGAGAATGCTACTCAAAGGAAGTTCCATCGTATTCGAGGAGCGCACGTCCACTCCGTTCAAGCTCTGAGATAACTATGAGCCGCGTGAGGCACGCAGGTAGGCAGGAACGGTTCGATGGGCGGTTGACTCACCCTGATGATACGTGAATGGGTTTGTTCGAACTCGTATGATCCGTGAGGTGCGAGTCGCACCATAATCTAATGAAACGTGTGCGGCGCTGACCCAACATGAATTGTTGTACCCCATTATATTGGGTAGGTGTTTTGAGAAATTTTCCGGTACAAGAATTAATTTCGGTTTTAACGTTTTATCACTACCACTTCCCTGAATACACACCAGACAGTTTCCCTCTGGGTAAATTTCACGAACTAGGCACATTTTATAATGTTTTATCTCTCCTAAACATCTTCACACTCCGGCGCACTATTTGAGAGGAACATATGCCCATATTTTTACTTTTTGCCTAGTTGGAGGGTTGAGAGCGGTCACCCTTCTCTGGGACAGGCTAAATGAAAGCAAACTTCCAGCAGGAAGGAAAAGTACCAGATGAGAGACAAAGACGAAACAGTTTGCTTAGGCAGGGTGTCAGCACAGAAGCACAGTTCTTAAGAACAACAGGAGGAACACCATCAGGACCATACGCCTTCCTAGAGTTGATCCCAGATAGGGCAGAAAGAACATCTTTGGAAGAGATTCTAATTTCAGATATAATAAAGTCAGAGGGGGGAGGAGATGGAGGAACAGCACCGGGATCGTCCAGGGTTGAATTGTAAGCGAAAGTTTGAGCGAAGAGTTCGCTTTGGCAGGAGAAGAGACGGCAACTGAGCCGTCGGAATGGAAAAGAGGAGGGAAAGAAGAGGAAGTAAAGTTGTTGAAGAGGTTCTTAGCTAGATGCCAGAAAGAGTGAGAAGAATTAGAATTGGATAGATTTTCAACATTTTTGTTGGATGAAGGAATTTTTGACGAGTCGAAGAACAGATTTTGCACGATTCTGTGCAGAAATATAAGCTGAGTGAGAGTCAGGAGTTGGATGGCAACGGCACCTTCTGAAAGACTCCTCTCTGTTGCGGATAGAATTAGAAAAAGTAAAGTTAAACGAAGGATTTTTTGAATTAGTAGTAGGAATAGAATATGGAATGCACGCATCCATGCTCGAAAGAATCATCTTCGTGATGCGCTCAGCACACTCAGAAGGGCCCTGGCCACGGAAGCAGTAATCATTCCATGGTAAATCACAGAAGTACTGCCTAAGGGCCTCCCAATCAACGGCGCTGAAGTGCCAAAGGCGCCTCCTCTTGGGAGGATCCAAAGGCCGAATTGGAGCGATAGGACAGGAAACAGATATAAGTTTATGATCGGAGGAGCACAACGGACAGAAAAGTTTCACAGAGTAAGAAGAAGGATGAGAGGTAAGAAATAAATCCAGAATGTTGGGCCTATCTCCCAGGCGATCGGGAATACGAGTAGGGTGCTGTACAATCTGCTCTAGGTCATTTAGGACAGAAAAGCTGTAAGCTAGTTCACCAGGATATCAGTGAAATGGGAGGAAAGCCAAATGTGGTGGTGAACATTGAAATCTCCTAAAATGGAGAATTCAGGAATGGGATTGCCGGAAAGAATTTATTCCACTTTAGAAGTGAGATAGTCAAAGAATTTTGGATAGTCAGTAGAATTAGGAGAAAGGTAAACAGCGCAGATGTATTGTTAATATAGGTCGCCTTGCTGTAGAACTCGTTACGTTGGATAATTCGAGGAAGTATACCTGTTAAAACAATTTTATTAGTTTTTTCCTTTAGTCACTCTAATAAGTCCCTATACCTAGCCAGCAGCACTTCTGATCCAGAATTTAAAACGTTATTAATACCGAAATGAATAACATACGTTGTGTCCTCAGAGGTTTGTCTGTAAAATAGTCAACGCTACTCGTTATATCCTTCACCTTTGCACCAGGGTAGCAGTAACGGCGCCTAAGACGGGGGTTCTTCCACAGAATTCCTCGAGCTGCCCTCGAACAATGGAATCACCAACGAGCCGAATTTCAGTTTCATCATCGTCTTCGAAACCTAACACAGAAAACTTATTGTTTGTTAATACTGGTAGACAAGTCTTAGGTTTTCTCAATGGGGCTCCATTACGCATTTGAACAAAGGGTCGGGAACTAGGGGAAGAGATAGGGCTGTTAGAATTATTTATACCCTTAGTAGAAATTGAGGCAGGAGAGGCCGCGACTGAAGAATAACTCCTCTCAGAACGCGCAAGGGATTCTAATTTCGCCGTCAGAGGCATCACCCTTTCTTCAAGCCTCACTCTGGCCTTCCTCTCACGCTGGAGCTCGT
This sequence comes from Bathynomus jamesi, assembly GCA_023014485.1. Classification (NCBI taxonomy): domain Eukaryota; kingdom Metazoa; phylum Arthropoda; class Malacostraca; order Isopoda; family Cirolanidae; genus Bathynomus; species Bathynomus jamesi. Next base: position 121,158 of record JAJOZX010011236.1, read on the forward strand.
TCTTCAACAAATCCATGTTCAGAATTACCTGCAAACTAATTTATCCTTATTATTAGCTAAATTGAAGGTGTAAGCAGCAAACTTCCATTCGCACCGACTGCAAGTACTTGACGGGGGTGCCATGCTATTAACTAATTAAATTACTAGCGTTTGTAAATTAATAGTAAAAAGTAAATTAAATAAAGTAAATTATAGTAAAAAATACTTATGTCCGCTGTTCGTCCGATTTATTTTCCCCACGGAGGGTGACCACACCCTGCCTGCAAAGCAAAATCAACCTTATTAGACCACGTTTTCTACCAAATTGGAATTTCACCCTGCTTGCTTATTAGTCCTGCAGCGGTGCACTTGAGGTGTGTTTTAGAGTACATAATACAATGTTTTATTGTTTATTCTGGTAGGGTAGGCCCTTCAGATCATGAAACCAATTGATGCCACTTTGTAACATTGGGGAAATTTTTTTATGAGCATAAATTCAAAATGGCCGCTGCAGAAATAGCGTTTTTTTGTAAACATGGCCAAATAGTAACTTATGAATGTTCAGTGAGGGGATAAATGAGTATATAGCATGGAAATATCTATCCATGGTCTACCAGTGATGATTTAGACTAATTTACAATGTTTATGTGGTTAAAAAATAATAAACCAAAGTACCACTTATATTTAGCTGAGCACATAACTCAGCAATCACACGCGCGCGCGCGCGCACACACACACACACACACACACACACAGTTGAGGTACATGAACATTCTACAATGACTAGCCACATGGAGTTAATATGCCTGTTTTGGTTTATTCATCTGTTTCGTCAACTCTGTTGTATCTTGGTTGTTCTTTGCAACATTTTTGCAAGCCATGACAGCCACAGAACGTAGAACAGGACAATTTTACAGCAGAGCAGCTGCACCTGGTGGTAGCGCATGGACGTGTAGAAGAACAGCCGCATCGTATCATCTGGTGATAAGGGTACAGGAGATAACACACCAGATGCTGTCTTGAGACCATCCATAATGAGTGGGTTCCAATGAGGGCGGGTCTGGAAGTAACGCGGATCTCCAGATGGCTGTCTGGTAATGAACACGATAGACATGTTCCTCGAAGGCCTCGGATGTTGGTGGGAGTGACTTCAACTCAGGAGCTGATGTGAGTTTTGGGTTTGACATCTTCGAAGACCATACCTTGTACCTAACATCAGATAGTTCATTGCATTCTTTGAAACCATAGCAAGCAGCAATAAAGGTGGTGGCCTCAGCGATCACGTCTGGCATCTGTGAATCAATAACCCCTAACTTAGACAGAGAGTAGTGATTCTTCAACATTTTGACAATTTTTCCTTTGCCTCTACCCCATAGAGATGAAACAAAATCGCAGCCAGATAAGACATGTGCAGGGAGAACCTGAGAGATGTATTCAGCATGTTCACGGACTGTGGATTGGATGTCAACAGAAGATCGGCCTTGACTAGTGCCAACCATGATTAATGCACACTCAAGATCTTGTGAATGATAGAAATGAAATAAGAGTACGAAGACATCAATGTCATCAGAAACTACTCTGATGCTTCGTTTTCCATGAGTGGCTGCAAAGACCATCTGCTGTGCAATTATCACATCAGCTTCTTCGTGGGTGGTTCTCATATCCATTCGTTTCACAACGCGAGATTCATGTAATTCCACTGGTTCAGCATCGGGCCCAGTTATGATCAGCTGTGATGAAGCAAAAGGCAGGAAGTCTGAGTGCTCTCTGAGGTAGGTACATATCAGCTGGATAAGTTGTACCTTATTCTCTGTTACACTTAGGGTCACTTTCTGGGTGGGAAGAAGTGTGCTCAAACTCAGCTTATGTTGTCTACTGGCTTCCTTTCCTGCTCTGGCACAACGTGTCGCGGATTTGATACTATCAGTGTTTTATCGATGAAAGATCAGGTAAGTGTCACACACCTTCATTTTCTGAATGATGTAGGTCATGAAGGACTTGATGAAATCATCAACAGTACCACTAGCTGGCCAAGGAACCACCCATAAACTGGCGCAACCATCAAGAATGATAGCAACGAGAGTAGGACACTGTCGATCAGAAAGCTCAACTTGCAGGTTCTTCTTCAAGACGGACTTAGATTTGGCAATGCGCATATCGCCATTATCTTCAAACATGGATGTTGGAATTGGTGAGAGCTCGTACTTCAGAACCTTCTCCAGGTTGATGTTTCGTACTTTTTGGAGACCTAGGACTCTTGAGTATATTAATGTTGTGTCATATACTGGTGTCTCTGCTACTTTAATCTGTCGTCGCATTTCAGACATTGTAACCACTCCTTTCTTCAGGCTGTCATGGAATCCTTCAGGCCACGAGATTCATATGCCTTCATCTGATCTAGACCAATGGATACTGATTCATAACGTTGACTGAAGCTGGAGATAACTGGCCAGTTACGATGTTCACCAGGCCATCAGGAAGATTATCTGGGTCAAGCGGACCATATAACTAGTCAGGTGATTTTGTAGCTTTGCCCTGTCTGCAGAATCAGATTTTATCCGGGATGACATCTTCTTTGTGGATGGTTACAGCTATCTGTTGATTTCCCTCTCTCATGGCAGCTATGTCTCTCTTCAGTGTACTACATAGGTGAAGTCCTAGTGCCCAACGCTTCATAGTTGATGGCTTCAAAGTGACCCAATGATCCCTCCAGGACCATGGCCATACCGCATGAAGGTAGACTCTATATACATATCTGACCATATCCTATTCCAGAAACCAGGAACGTGACTCATTACATGTTGGCCTTTCAAGAACTGATCGAGGACTGGCCTTGGCAGTCGTTCCATGGACCGGAGATAGAACAGGCAGTACCTGGAATACAAACATATATTACCCACCATCAGTGCCATCACCAAGTTAGGATACGAAAATAGTATAGCCTAATAATATATGACCATAACCAAGATTTTCATATTGTTAGAAAAGATTGAAAACTAACGCATTTACTAACTTTGCATAGTTATAATGTCCAGCAGCAAAGAAGTACGGCATCATCAGTTCAACAGCTAGCAGGGATAGAGGCCAGTCACCTTCCCTCTCTGCCCTTTTAAACATCATGATGAAGACTGGCTTGATAAGGTTTTGGACCCAGAGCTTGGTTGTTCGGTTCATCTGAGATCGAGATTCAAATATTGCCATGAGATCATCAAAGCTTGGAGCACCATATTTCCTTAGTAACTCATCTACCAGCATCCTCAAGGCCTGAATGTTATGTGGAAAATTCTTACCAGAGAGAATCCTGCTGACTGCAGGATATTTTCCAGTCCTGTGTCTGCCATCAGCACTCCAATTGCACCAGCGAAGTTCATCAAGGTGTGCATCCCTCCCAAACGTGGAATGAAATTGGTGAAGAGAACTGGATAAGCTCATTTCATGTTGATGACCACTTTGTAGAGTTGCTGATCAATCGTGAATATGGTGTATTCCTGTCCCATTGCAGTTGTATGTCGTTGGGCTTCCATCATGGCAGTGAGCATGGTCTCAGGTTCTGCAGGAGGCATGTCTAGAAGTGGTAAATGCACAGCTTTAGTTGCAGGGCAGATGGTGTGTCCTTGCTCACGAGATAATCTGGTATTGAATCCATTGTACTCTGGGGTGTCACTGTCTGATAGGATCGATTGGAGGAAACTCATATCAAGTTCATGGTCACGATTCACTGATATTTGTTGCATAGCGAGAACCTTAAGAGATAGAGGAGATCTCAAGACCTCAGAAGCTAGCATCACAGGTTTCTTGGGTCCATCATATCTATGGATCGGTATGTCAGGTAATATATCATCAGACATCTCTTCCTTTTTGAACCTTCGGATGAAACCATGATCCTTTGTATATTCATTCTGGTACTGTTGGGCCTGGGTGAGAAGAATTGCTAATGCATGGGTGGTTTGCAAACCGTTCTGTGAGGAAATGTTTGCATCAAAATTATTAGCAACTACTTGAACCATACCTCCACCAGGTGACAGGCCCATGTGTTCTTGGATCTTGGAAGCTGCACCGGCTGCAGATGCACGAAATCGGAGCACCTCATCATATGAAGAGGAAACACCAAATCATATAATAGTTCAATGATCGACCTGTCTCTAACAGCTATGCCCAAAGCAGTTTGTAGTGCTGTAGGACTTCTATTAACGACAATAACCATGTTCCCAATCATTGCTGCCTCCAGAGAAGAGTTGAACTTGTCAGATACTAAAGACAGCAGATGTAGAAGAGTGGGACTGGCATCATTACTGATATCCTCAATGTCCAACCTTGTTTTGTAACGAGACTTGTCCTGCTTCAAGGATTTGGATTCATCTGCTATGCGTTTAGCTACTTTACACACGGCAGCTTCATCATCATCATCGTCATCAGACACCATTTCAGGAGACTTGTTGATGCCTTGCTCCGGAAAACTAAAAGGCTTGCAACTCCTCGACCTGACAATATCAATAATCTCTCTCAAAGTGGTCAGATAAGCATTTGATCAATTGTCTCCGGCTATATTGATCACCTCCGTAGCGATGGTATAATTCATGGACTTCAACAGAGTTCCAGATTATGGATTGATCATCAGTGAGATAATTCACAACATATTGAAAGGGTTCATCTGTCTTTTCATTTGGTGTTTTGATGTTGATGCCTGAATGTTTCTGTATCCTCTGAAAGAGACATACAGTCCTTGTGATATTGTCCATCTGCTGCATGTAAATCACTCAAGGCACCTTCAATTCTCAAGCTTACCTCACTGGCCCACTGGTCATTTCTCAGATGGCAAGCGTCCAATATTACATCTTTGAAGCTTTTCTGGTTGGCACCTCGATCAGCAGTTCTACACTGAACAACCCTTTTACAACGTTCGGGATGACGGGGATCTGGAGCAGAACATTTTTCTCCACATATCAGGCAATTTTCTTTGAAGTTGAAAGGAGGTTCAGTGAACGACGAGTCCTTTTAGTGGCAGGTTCCTCTGAAGTCTTTTTCTGTCGGGCCAAGTAGCGATCTATATGTGTCTTTGATGTGTAAGTAGATGAACAATTTCTGTGGACATATAGGTTTGTGGAAGAATGTTCAATAAAGTCTCTAATTCCACATGCAACCCATCACCTCTACATTTACTAGCAGCTAAAATACTTGTAAGTCGTTCTTGGCTAGCAGGCATCAAAGGGTTTTTGTTTGTTTTACAGTTTATATGGTTACGGAGAAGGCATGCAGGTGATGATTCTGCCATTGTTAACCATTACCTGTAAAGAGAAAAGAAATACACATATAGTATCATGCTTGAATAGTATTGAGGGGATTCACATGCTTTATAGCTGCAAAGATTGTTTCTAAAATAGTAGCTTATATACAGACGTTCAAGTAGTATTAGCAAATAAGTGAGAAATGGTTCATTTTACTGCTTCACACTGGATAGATCATAATTGTATAGCTACCAACTAATTATTTAACCTCGAAAATGTGCAGTTTAACACCAAAAGCAAGTCTCTACGACTATTTTTAGAAAATATCGCAATAATTTAGTTTCGGTGTCGGCCATTTTGGATTTTTGCCCATGAAATTTCACCCAATGGCTAAAAAGTGATATTATTGATTTCATGACCTAACAAGATATACAATGCATGGTATCTCATGATTTATTCCCACTTTTTATTTTGTTAAGTTACTTTTTAGCCATGTTTACAGAAAAAGTGCTTTTTCGGTGGCGGTCATTTTGAATTTTTGCTCATAAAAAAATTTCCCCTGGGGTTAGAAAGTGGCATCAATTGGTTTTATGATCTGGAGAGCCTACCCTACCAGAATCAACAAAAAACATTGCATGCACTCTAAAACACACCAGTAGTATAGAGTGATGTAGTCGAGACCACCAAGTCCGAGACTTGGACCAAGACCTGATCCTGTGAGACCAAGATCGAGGCCGAGATCAAAGGTTCGAGATCGAGATCTACCTTCCGAGATCGAGACCCTTAAAATTCGAGACCGAGATCGAGATCGAGACCAACCTCATGCCCTTTCAATTTGTTTTACACTACTATGGAAATTAGACTATGTTAAGTATTAATAAACTAATAACTACTTTCTCAGATGTAGTGTGTTGAATGCCAAAAGTGTAGCCTATAAATTAACAAATGAATATATATATATACGTACTTTTTATTTATTTACTTCTTTCATATCTGTTACAGAAAGTTTAATGAACGTACCCACTACCCAGTTTGACTTGTGCATTTATTTAAAGCATGATAAGTACTCATTACACTTAAGGAACATCAGCATGCTCAGAAGATCTGCTGAAGTTCGACTTCTGTGGGGCGTCATTATTATGCCTCCATGGCTAAATACACGCTCAATTGGAGCACTAGAGGCAGGCACTGTTAAAACAGTCATGGCAATATTGGCCACTGATCGGAATTTATCCCTTTTCTGGTGCCAAAACTTTATTGGAGAGCAGTTGTCTAAAATATGAGATTCATAAAATGGAATACAAAACTAAACTACACGCTGTCACTAACAGCACGTGCCAAAAACTGATTAGGAAACAAAATTTACAAAATAAATTCAGCTTAAGGGGAGGTGTGGCGTGATAAAAGTTCCGCCGGACATCATTGATGACGTCATTTTTTAACATTTACAATTGGCAATTGAGATTTGTTCTACGAATCGGCACGTTGTAAATATAAGTGATGTGAAGGGTGTCGAGTTATTCTATGCTTTATTGAATTTATCGGTACTGTTTTCCTTATGCTGTATTTCTTGCATTATTTTTGTGTGAAGCATTTTATTTTTTCAAATACATATTGGATGGGAGGATAGTCGTTTTTATCACGCCACAGAGGTTGACACGCCGTTTGGCAACACTAAGTGGCCTTATAATATATATATATATATATATATATATATATATATATAATATATATATATATATATATATATATATATATGCATATAACTGCAATGACACGCAGTATATAAATGAATAGAAACGACATAAGTATTAAGGAACGTTTCTGCACACGAGGAGGAGAGATAACGAATAAATGAAAAATGAGGCGAACCGCCCGGGAATCGAACCCAGGGCCTTCCAATTGCCGGTTGGACGCGCTACCATTATGCTACGGGCCTCGATTAATCGCAAATCGAAATTCTCCCACATAGGGCAGAAACCAACGCCCTGAGAGGGCACCCTCGCAAATCGTGAATATGCGCATATAACTGCAATGACCACGCAGTATATAAATGAATAGAAACGACATAAGTATTAAGGAACGTTTCTGCACACGAGGAGGAAAGATAACGAATAAATGAAAAATGAGGCGAACCGCCCGGGAATCGAACCAGGGCCTTCCAATTGCCGGTTGGACGCGCTACCATTATGCTACGGACCTCGATTAATCACAAATCGAAATTCTCCCACATAGGGCAGAAACCAACGCCCTGAGAGGGCACCCTCGCAAATCGTGAATATGCGCATATAACTGCAATGACACGCAGTATATAAATGAATAGAAACGACATAAGTATTAAGGAACGTTTCTGCACACGAGGAGGAAAGATAACGAATAAATGAAAAATGAGGCGAACCTCCCGGGAATCGAACCCAGGGCCTTCCAATTGCCGGTTGGACGCGCTACCATTATGCTACGGACCTCGATTAATCACAAATCGAAATTCTCCCACATAGGGCAGAAACCAACGCCCTGAGAGGGCACCCTCGCAAATCGTGAATATGCGCATATAACTGCAATGACCACGCAGTATATAAATGAATAGAAACGACATAAGTATTAAGGAACGTATGTATGCCAATAACATGTATTTTTCATTACGGTCTCGAGAGGTCTCGAAAGGTCTCGGGGAGAAAAACCGAGACCGCGTCTGTCGAGACCGAGATCGAGACCTAAAATAGCGGAGACCGAGATCAAGATCGAGATCTGCAAATTGGGTCTCGAGACCTACATCACTGGTAGTATATATCGCTACTCTGCTGCAGGACTATATCCTTAGCAAAGAAAAATCAACCTTATTAGACCACGTTTTTCCACCAGATTGGATTTTCGCACTTCTCGAACACCGCAAAACAAGCTATATGCACTTCGCTTAATCAAGTAAATACAGTAATAAATAAAGTTAATAAATAAAATATATTCGGTTATGAATAATTCGTAACGCGAGGTAATTTAGTTAAAAAAGGCACCGAACACTATTTTTTAAAGTTACTTTGAAACAATGTATTCAATTGGTAACACTGGACACTCGATAAAACACGTCTGTTCACAAGGAAAGATGAATATGTTTGTGTGTTTGATTTACACTACCGTGAACTTATATATATATATATATATATGAAATAGGATCCCTCCTCCTAAGGAGACGTAGTTTTTCATTCAGGATAAAAACGAAGACGTAGAGCAAAAAGTCATTATATTTGGCTGCAGCCGACGTTCGG